>JAQFZF010000078.1:0-24126 GCA_034695365.1 Enchytraeus norvegicus
ATGGTTGAGTGGTTAGAGCTTCGGCCTCCGAAGCAAGAAGACCTGGGTTCAATCCCAGGTCAGGTCAACAAGAAACATAGCCCCAGGTGTCTGGTAGGTTAGTGGATATCGGCGCTTTGCTGCATTGTGCTCTGTAAACGGCAATGATACGTCTAACCATGGAGAGAGGAAAAAATACCAAAACAGAAATTAAGCAAGGCAACTAGCACGTGCGCCTGTCATGTGTGAATATACTGATATAAAAAAATGGACAGTGGACAAGGTCAGCTTATCAAAAGGCATCCCTTAAATTATTATAAGACGCCTATAATATAGACTCCGTATTATATAGTCATAGAGACGATAGAAAATGTCCTTTCAACCATTTGCATCACATTGTAAAACTATCCAGTCATATTTTTAATGCCAGTTTCCGTATCACAAGGAGTCTGTGAGAGACGGATCCGGCTGGGACTCGAATCCGTGACTTCCTGCAGCGAAGCAAACTTGTCACCAACTGGGCCATACAACTGAGACTGTAATGTACTGTAATATCTCGCGAGTTAACCATAAGGGAACACTTTTACTCAGCTGACCGTGTCCAATAATTGTCCAACTAACGACTAATTTCCGTCCGATTTTGCATTAGTTTTGTCAAGGAGGCTATAATACAGCAATAGAATATTAATAGAATATCCTTTACTTTTGTCAATTTTCACTAATTCAAATTTACAATAAACACTAACCATTACCCCTACCCTAACCCTAACCCAAATCCTTTCAATGGTAAGTTAACTACATTAAATAACACCAGAGATTAAGACATAATTGAACTTTAATTCTAAACAGGACGGAAATTAGTCGCCACTGTTGTCCACTTCGAAAAATTTCGCACCGGCTCGTTCCCACTTTGTTATCATCGTGTAAGCAGTCAAGTCGATTTTAATATTTGTAAAATTCTAGTGATATTGTTAAATTCGTATATTTTCGAGCGAAACTTTAGATACAATCTTTTTTATCGAGTAAAGCATATCGGACGAATAATAATGTAGTATCTTTATTGTAGAAATCTAGCGAATTTATATTAATTTATGAAAAATACTCGTCGTAAAAATATAGATGTCAATGAGACAGCCAATACAAAGTCTTCACAGACTTTAGATAGCTTTAATTAATAATAACGGTAATATTAATTCAACGCGGTATTATATTCAGTGATTTCAGTCGGGGAATAATTATAATAATAATTAGGTTTAATTTTGAAGTGGGCCCGGAAAAGTTGAGTACAGATCTATAGAACACTGCACGAATTTGTAAGAGGCGACTAACGCGCATTTTGAGGAAGGTAACGACAAACCACTTTAGAAGACGTAAGTGCTCAGCTCGCTAGACCACTAGGGCTCTTGAATTTGATAGTCTTGAGAAAATTTTTATATAGGTCTGAAATATTATTTAGTTCCGAGAAAATAGAAATAATTATGTTATAATGAATCAGATATTATAATTATAATTTTATTATTTTACTATTGGATTATTTCGGATTCTATGGAGTTTCTGCAAACAGGTTTATTACGATATATCTCGAGTTAATGATTGAGGTGTTTTATTCTGCGAACTTAAGAGCAAGTGTCGATTACTATTTCATTCAATTTTCTGTTGAATCTTCTCTACTGTGGCCTTTTACACTGAGCGGCGCTGTATAAATATACCTTTTGATTGATTGATTGATTGAGCGAGTGATTAACTGATTCAATGAGCGAATGATTAATTGATTCATTTATAGATTTATTGAGTTTACAGAGTTTATAGCTTTACAGAGTTTTATTGATAATTTATTTAATGCCTCCTTCTCTCTGTTTAGTGTACTGCCGAATGTCAGGTCCAAGGTATACATTTCGATACACTATCATGCTCACTAATGAGCACTCTATCGATAAACAATTTGATCCCATCATAGGCTATGCTTACCAAAACTGTAAAATAAAAGCTGTAGCTTTGGCTAGGTAAAACATGGTTTCTTAGCAAATGTGATTTTCCGTGGCCTAGTTCAGTATCTGCGTTAGTCGGCTTACAAAACATGTGCAATTTTCAGTCGAGTCCATCCCCAAGATACCCGGAACCAAAACGGCAAAAAGATTTACGTATATTAATTGTTTTGTTTAAAGCAGTTCATTATTATTAACTTTTTTGTCTTTATAATTTGAAGTGAACTAAAGTTTCACTTTAATACATCATCATGGAATTATAAAACCGGCGTTAAACTGGTTAAACTCGTAGGGCTGCTCGTTGTGAATGGCATCATTATTTATCTCTCTATCACTTGCACGGTCGTGTGGAAGGTCCAAGGCACACATTCCTGTTCATTGTCTGCTTACCAGTGAACACTCCATCGATCAATGAATTGATCCCGTTACGAAGTCTGGTTCTTTCAATAGCACCAAACATTTGATTAGTTTGAAAAGAGCCTCTGACGTGGTTTCTCATTATCTTCTCAGTATCTGCTTTAATTGAATCTTCTAATTTGTTGTTCTTTGATCTATTCTCAAGTTTCGCAGATCCAACGAGGTCAACATTGGTTACCATACATTTTGATAGTGTATTATTGATTGATTGACTGATTGATTTATTGATTGATGGTTTTAACGATTGATGGCGCTTTCTTAGAACTGCAATAAGGAAAGATAGGTGGAGAATGTTTCTATTTTGTATTAAGTAGGCCTATTTAGCAGTATTAGTGGTGTTATAATTTTATGTACATTTTTATTTGTCACTGCATGATCTATAACGACAAACACTTCAGAAGCCATGGTTTCTGAAGCCACTTCAGAAGCCATGGTTTATGAAGTGGTTTCAGAAACCACGCTAGTTTCTGCGTGGTTTATTTCGTTGTGAAAGAAACCACGCAGAGCAAATATCCAGTGCTCTGCCACGTGGCAGGTCCAAGGCAAATATTCATACACACAATCAACTATCTCGCTCTTTAACGAGCACACCATCGACCAACCCAAATCATTCTCATCACATAGGCTTTTCTTTCCACAACCAAAATGATACCTTTGTTCAAGGAAAATATAGGTTTCTGAGGTGGTTTTCCATTCCATTCCTCAGCATCTGCGTTAGTCGGCTCTTACAAAACACGTGCAGTTATCGGTTGGGCTATTCTCAAACATCCCGGACCCAACACGGGAAACTGCGTGATATCAATATTGAATGATAAAACTGGCAATTGGTTATGCCAGGCATTATAGCCCGACTATCTTTCATTTGTTTGGAAAGGTCCAAGGCACTCATTCCTGCGCATTGTCACTATTGAGCACTCCATCGATCTATCAAATGATCGAAACACTATGGATATGACTTTATCACATCAAAGCTTTCAATGGCGTCAGAAAATATGGCGTGGTTTCTCATTAACTTCCCAGTATCTGCTTGAGTCGGCTCTTTAAATTTATTACTGCGTGGTCTATTCTCATGTTTGGTGAACTAAACAAGGTCAAAATTAGGTGTTGTAATTTTTTAGTGTCAAGAGACGTCCCTGACAACACGTGCTTCTGAATTTATTTCCGATTGCATTACTACTTCCGGTGGTAGAGGTGGGCGATTGGACTTTATTTAGGTAGCGTCATGTCTCGATTATCCAGACGTATTCATGAATGGAATGTAATAATTATCCTTTCTCTGTTCAGACTTGTAGGCTCGTACTTCCTTGTGTGCTTTAAACTGGACATACGATCATGCACGAGTGTAGACAAGAAAAGTTTCAAAAATTGAAAAAAAATTCTGAAAAAAATTCTGAAGTTTCAAAGTCATTTGTAATAATTTTTGTATTTGTGTGAGTAACTTGATAGGACTTGCAGATTATTTTTATATTAGACGAATATAGAGATCTAGCAAAACGTTCTATCTCGCGCCATTACAGATATATAGTCCAGTGTAACGTTGACTTTTCTTTGTGAATGAACTTTGTGAATGGAGTCCATGCTGGCCACGCTTGACCGGTTTTCTTAGTCTCGAGTTTAACCACTGACCTGATATAGTTTCACAAGGTCAATGTTAATCCTCCCACGCGCAATCCTAATTGACCGAATTTAAAGACAGTTTCGAAGCCCAGATGCAACATCAGTGACGGGTGAGCCTGGTATTCAAACCGCGCAACTATGGAATCCGATCCGAACAGACAAATAATATAATTTTTTTTCTATCCAGTGCTTGCCACATGGCAGGTCCAAGAACAAATTCTAATAAACTATCTCGCTCAGTAGCGAGCACACCGTCGATCAATCCGAAGAGTTGATCCTATATTATTGGCTTTATATTTATTATTACTCCTGATGTCTTTGTATATGGAAAATTGAGAATTCTGAAATGGTTTCCCGTTGCCTCCATATTTTCTTTCAGTACATATTTATCTGACTCCATTTCTGTCTCTGTCTCTCTCATCTTTCTCTCTCTCTCATCTCTCTGTCATCTCTCTCTCTATCTCTCTCTCTCTTTTCTCGGAAGTATATCAGTTATGGGCTATTCGAGGATTCGAAGCGCGTATCTATCTATCAGCTCAGCTGATAGCACATCGGTTAAGTGTCCGACTCGGGTTCCATTGTTTCACGATTCGAATCCTACGGCTCGCCCATCACTGATGTAGCTGTTGGGTAGCGAAACTGGCGTTAAATTCCTTTAAACCATTCTGTGCAGTCGAGACGCTAAACTAATGAGCCGCTCTATTGATTGTTGTCGATGAATCGCTCTTTGGATCGGTTTTGAATTAAGGTTATATTTTGAAGCGCTTCTGATGCATTGTTAATTTGCGGTTTACAAACCCATTTTGATTGATTGATCGGGTGATTTATTACGATTTCGTCATTTTTCCTTCTTTGCAGTATATTTTTGTCTCGTCAGCAGCGACTCGAATAATTATATAAAACCATTATTCGAATGGTGTTAAATAAAAGTCAAATTAAATTGTAATACATAATTATCTCAACTAAAATGCCTGCCATATTATTACAGTGGGAACTTATCAACCATGTGCAGTGTTCATATGATCTATTCTCAAGTAACTCGGAACCAAATTGGGGAAATTACAAAATTTAATAATCTATTTTAGTAGTACACAGAATAATTATTACACATCTTCTAAATAACAGAAAGATGGACAAATTAAATTAGAAAATTGACAATTAAAATACCATTATAATGAAGAATATTCTTTATAACTGATCATGAGTGCCCATGAGTGTCCATAGCGATACTTCTAAATATATGATTCTTTTATTTTAAATTTATTTGTTGTCCCTGATGTCGTCGTCAGATGATGAAACGGACTTAAAATTGGCATTCAATTTTGTGAATTCAGTTTAATAAAGGTGTCATATTTCTTCTAAATAAGTAAACTGGAGTTTGCTAACAAATTTAAAAATGTTGGCTCCAATTAAACCGGTCAAGATATCAATGAAGAATTGACGTCCGGTTCTGCACCCGAAGGTGATGTCAGGGGCGCGAAGGCCCACAGTTTAATGCATTTCATCCACGATGACATCATGCGATTTAATATTTATGTTAATATCTTGCGATCAAATGAAAAGTAGATGATTGTCAGTCATTTATTGGCCATTATAGGTTTTAGCTAATTAAGTTATTAAGTTAGTTAGCCATTTTAACGATTCAGATTGGGGTTATATAAGAGATTTAACTTCCGATTCCTCACTTAGAAGCGATGTTAGGGTTCACTCCCTGATAGGCCCAGCCCCTGAACCACTTTGAAACCCAGACCTGATGTTTTGTCGTGATAAAAGTTATGTCTCTCTTACTCCGACTAATAGAACGGCACTTTTTACCGTTTGAGAAAGTGACTCTGCTTTGGCGTTACGTTTTCTATTGTTTCCTTGCTGTATTTGGTAGTGTGATTTGATAGACCTACTATTTTGCTCAAGACGCATTTGAATTACTGAAATATCCGCCTGGCGAATTATTTAATAACACCTACGGATATATTTGAATGGTGTTAAAACCAACATATATATATATATATATATATATATATATTTCAGGTTTAACAGTATAATTATATGCTGTTATAATTTAACGGTATATATGTACACATCGTCAAAATAGTAGACAAGTATATATGCAAATTGAATTAGATATGTCTGCAATTCAAATACAGTTCAAAGATAGTTAATTTGTGCAGGAGATTCTATAACAATAATTTCAATAAAGTATAGAAGCGTTAAATTTAAAATTCTTTTATTCATGAATGTATGCCTATTAAATTAGGTCTATGAATACATTAATGAGGATTTAACGCCCCGTTCTTCACTCAAAAGCGATGTCAGGGACGTAAATGCACGCGTCATAGTGCAATAAATCGTCCGTGATGACATCTATTTATATCACGGGATTAGATCCTGACTTAGCTAAACTTTACTTGAGACTTACTAGACTTTATCGTCGGCTGCTTAAGTTATGTCGGTCATTATACCGATTAAAATCAGACCAACACTGATGTTGGAGATTTAGCGTCCGGTTCATCAATTGAAGGCGATGTCAGGGTTCAGACTCTATTGTTTTGTATTTTATTGTAATTAATTGTACTGTAGTGTATTGTATTGTTATTGTACTATATTGTATTGTATTGTTTGTACTGTAATGTATTGTATTATCTTACACTGTATTGTCTTGTATTGTAATGTACTGTTCTGGACTGTACTATATTGTATTGTATTGTTGTGTATTTTACTGTATTGAATTGTATTATTTTCCATTTCAACGACACTAATTTAATGTATTTTTTCTATTGTTTTGTAGGTATCGTTGCTATTGTATTTGAGAGTATTGAGCTAGAGCTAGTGAGTGAGCGAACAGTTGTACTTAGAGCAGAAACTCCAGAATTATATTTTTCAGTTATTTTTTGAGCAGAGACTCCATATACTTTTTAGTTCTTTTCGGTGCTGGACACGTAATTTTCGCCTAGTTATTCTCTTCGTGTAGTTTTCTCTCTCCGTACTATTTCGATACTTGTGGATTATCTATCTTAAAGGATATTCTGCAGTTTGTCATCTCTTACGTCAGTTCTACTATAAGGTAAGAATTGATTTAACAATCTATAATATTCTCTCTCTCTCTCTACCTAGGTCTCTCTCTCTCCAGGTCTCTCTCTCTACAGGTCTCTCTCTTGCTGTCTCTCTCTCTCTCTCTCTCTCTCTCTCTCTCTCTCTCTCTCTCTGTCTCTCTCTGTCTGTCTCTCTCTCTATCTCTATCTAGGTCTCTCTCTCTCTCTTAATATTAATTTAAAATATTCTAATATCTGATCTATTGCAAACTGCGGGATACTATGTGGATTGAAAGCTATAATAAAGCTATCGAGAACCTTGTCATTGTTGTAGTGGTTTGAGTGTGTCTAGGAGAAAGGTGAGCTCATGATTTTTTATCTTTCTTTTTCCACACATATGTCAAACGCACGTGTTTACAGGGTTTCCTTTCTTAGTTGCTGTTTATGGTATTTTTAATTTTAATTTTTCTGTCTCCATGATTAGACGCATCATTGACGTTTAGAGCGCACAATGTAGCTAGCGCCGATATCAACTAACCTACCAGACACCTGGGGTTATTCTTCTTGTTGACCTGACCTGGGATCGATCTCAGGTCATCTTACTTCTGAGGCCGACGATCTGCACTTCATCTTGACGCTAAACACACTCAATCTTACTATTATAAAATTGCACGTGTTCTTAAGAGGCGACTGAAGCAGATACGGCAGTGGTGATTTGATGGCCATGTGGAAATTATTTCTGATTTATAAGCCATTGTCGTTGAAATTCCACACTTGCGGTGGTCTAGGATGCCATATCGGTTGTGGCATGCTTGTTGCTTCGTGTTTACCTGACTCTCCGTTATCAATAATATGGGTCTCAAACAAGCATCTGATGCTTCCTGAAACTACTTCCTCTACTTCCTGAAGTAGTTTGTGCTAAGTTAAAAGCGTTGCTATGTATTTATTGATATCAATATATGACAATACACTTCTAGAGTTTTGTAAATAAAATTAATTTTACCGAGAAGGATAATTTCTGTGTTTAGCTGTAAAGCTAAGTTTAACGTCTATTTCCGTATCAAAAGACACTGTCGGAGACGGACCCGGCTGGGACTCGAACCCGTGACAACCAGTGACTCTGGCAGCCAGGTTAGCTTTTGTTGATTTTCAGTGATGTCTTTTGTTGTGCAGATAGAGGGTTGCTGTAGAAAATGCATGTCCCTGTGTCTGTGTGTTGATGAAGTTTATAGACGTAGTGTCATAACTAGATGATTAACGTCTTTGTCTCCGAGGCCTCTACTTAGACGTCGGTACACACAGGGCAGAGCGCAACACAAACTATTTACTGCACACCCTAACTATTTGGTCGTTTGTTTCTATATATCACTATATTCATATATGCACACTGTGTCATTGATACCGCGTATTGATGTCATGCTATCACTGTATAATAAAACCATATCTCTCTTACTCTTGATCGACTGATTGATAACTGGTAAACATGATGTCAGATGGCTGACAATTGTTATTATTTCCGAAATAAACATAAAAATGATGAATTTTGGTACTCCTATTTTTTCCAGTCACGTCAGGTTTTTGAGATATTCTTGTCGCGGATATGACTGATTTTAACATTTTTAGTTTAAGATAAGATTTTATGTTTGATGAGTAAATGTCAATTTATTTCCGGTCAACATTTCTACAAACATTTACAAGTTTGTGAAACAAATATTAATTATTTCTCAAAATCTTTATATGAAACAAGTATGTGTAATAAATTTGTGAAATACTTTTCATTTCCATACTGATAGTTTGTCAAAATAGTGCTTCATAATCGTAATTGTTAATAGTTGAATTAATACGCTTAAAATACGATATAATAATACAATTAAATACTCAGAAATTTTGTCTCGTTAGCGGAAAGTCAAATAGTTATATGGCACATACATTCATTATAGTGGATACTAATCAGAAAGAAAAATGTAAATTGCAAGAAATTCTGACATGGTTGGTAAAAACGGGCTACATATTCAGAAAGGGCGTCTCAAAATCTACTAGAATCAAGTAAAAAAGTAAAACCATCAGGCAGAATTTTTTCTCGTTAGCCGAAATAGCTGCATTATCATTTATCTTATTATAAATGTCACTTACGAAAATGTAAATTGTAAAGTAACTGGACGTCATGGGTAAAAACTGGTAACATATCCTGAAAGAGCGTCTCAATATCTACAAGAATCAATTCTAATTTTTAAAACATCTCTCAACAATTTTCGAATTCACCTAATCAGCTGTATAGTGTGTATACCTATCATAATGTATACCTATCAAAGGACTTATAAATGCAAATAATGAAAAAATTCTGACGTGATGGGAAAAGAACGAGCTACATATTCTGAAAGAGCGTCTCAAAACCTATCAATTAAGAATTTGAAAACATCTGAGAAAAAAAATTATTTTGCGTACCAGTGTTACGGTATCGACTGATTGATTGATTGATTGATTGATCGACTGATTGATTGATTGATTGATGGATTGATCGATCGACTGATTGATCGACTGATTGATTGATTGATTGATTGATTGATCGACTGATTGATTGATAGATTGATTGATTGATAGATTGATTGATTGATTGATCGACACTGTATTATTGTTGTACAGAGATGCACGTAGAACTCTACCCGTGTACAGTAGAGGAGCTGCTAGACGTTAGGGGCACGCTAGAGCCCTTGGCGCGCTCTGGAGGATGTTGTCTGGTTAGTAGATACAATCAATCAATCAACAATCAATCAATCAAGTGCTCGAGCCCTTGTCTCGCTCCTCTGGATGTTGCCTGGTTAGTAGATACAATCAATCAATCAATCAATCAAGTGTTCGATCCCTTGGCGCGCTCTGCTGGCTGCTGTCTGGTTAGTAGATACAATCAATCAATCAATCAATCAATCAATCAATCAATCAATCAAGTGCTCGATCCCTTGTCTCACTCCTCTGGATGTTGCCTGGTTAGTACTAATCTCCATTCTAGACAGACTCGAACTCTATCTGTTTCTAATTTAGGATCTGTTTTCGTTGTATTGCATGTATTGTGTATTTCTAGCTGGAACGTTTAGCGTTGTGCGTATATCACAATGAATTTTTGCTAATAAACTACTACTACTACTACTACTACTACTAGTAGATACAATCAATCAATTAGCAATAGTCCTGTCACTTCGGTTGTGGCATATTGCGGGCTAGGCGACTCTACCTCTCACTGTTCAGCACCGCTCTGAGACTTAGTTTAAGAGTTCTATATAACATATGCTTGTTGATTAACTGATTGATTGATTGATTGACGTGTGTGCAGTTTGACCCGGAGGAGGGGCACGGAGTGTGGGGGGACCTGGCGGAAACCCCCAAGTACCCCTGCGTGGATTTGAGTAGGGTTAGTGTTGGAGTCGCCGGGGCTGCTCGCCTAGTTCTGCACGAATTCTACCTTCGACACAACTCCACCAGCTTCCTCTCTGCCGCCGTCGAGAAGGAGTTTGTACTTCTTCAGTCCTGTCTCTCTCTGTCTCTGTCTCTCTCTCTCTCTGTCTGTGTCTCTCTGTCTCTCTCTCTCTGTCTCTGTCTATCTTTCTCCCTCACCAGTGTTAATTTTAGAAATATCTGAGGCCAGATAAAATCTTAGGGGCCACCATGGCCCCCTTGGCCCCGGTCTTGACCACCACTGATGATTTTTTAACGATCTGACGACATAATTATATTTCATAACCATATAAAATACCTCTTTTCGATTTTATAAAATGTATTTTATTTTATTTTTTAAGCCCCTACCCATGGTAGGTAGGTTTGAGTGTGTTTAACGTCAAGGTTCAGAAGCCCTAAGGGCTTCTCTCCAAGACGGCTCAACACAATCGATCACTACCGTCACATAGATGAGTGTTAAGCTTATTACAGCTTTACTCCACACAAAAGCTTTACTCCGCACAAGTAAAAATAAACCGAATATAATGTAAGCAATAAATCTAAATGCCGGTATGTTATTATACTTTGAAAGTTGATATATTGGGCTCTTATCAAGTCGAATCAGTATGTTTTGTTATTAGTAGAAGTCATATCAATATTAATGCCTTATTATTTTTGAAGGTAATATTATTAAAAGTCTTATTAGTATTAAATGTCTTATTACTATTAAAAGTCTTATTAGTATTAAATGTCTTATTACTATTAAATGTCTTGTTAGTATTAAATGTATTGTTAGTAATATTCTTATTAAATGTCGTAATATTAAACGTATAATTATTAAATGACTTATTATTCAATGTCTTATTATTATTAAATGTCATATTAAATGTCTTATTATTATTAAATGTCCCATTATTTGCAGGGCGAAGAGGGTCAGGGGGAAAGGAGTCAGTGGATCGAGTATCTGGAAGGGTGGCAGCAGTACTCACGTTGATCTTCTGCCTCTGCCAGTCAGCGCAGTGCCTCTCCCTCACCACCTCCCAGTGCCTGGAGCGACCGCCTACCACACGGCTCTCTTCGGGGCTCGTGCGCTCATCCCTTGGGGCAAGCCTCCCAGCTGTGAGGCGATGGTGAACCTAGGCCCCGGGAATATCGACTGGATCGTGGTGGAGAAGGCCAACGTTGGCCTTCTTGAGGAGCTCGCACTCAGTTAGTTTTACTATCAATCAATCAATCCCTTTATCAATTGATCAATCAATCAATTAATAATTATATGTATTATTATTAACCTAATCTTGTAAGGTATAGAGATGCTTTGGCATGATATACTATATTAAACATTAAACATTATTCAGCCATTCTGTTTACCAATCACCCAGTCAGTCAATGACTCCGTCAATCAATCAGCAAATCGATTAATCAATCAATAAAGCAATCAATCATAGCATTTATAAGGCACTGCTTATTGTCTAATTGTTTATTAAACTGTTCTTGATCTGAGCTTTTTCAATTACTAAATTTGCAAATTTTATTAATTTTCAGTATTCAATTAATACCACTATTAGTCGACCAATTTTAACAATATGCAATTGTTAGGAATGGTAATAATATAACATGCTGTGACAGCAGAATATTAGTTGTAAAATAGCAATTTCTAGAATCCATTAGTTTCCGCATCGTAGGAATCTGTCAGCGACGGACCTGGCTTGAACTCGAACCTGACACGATGACACGGACTTTAAATTCGTATTGCTTGAGTGATCGTGTCCCTTTGATTTGCGTTGGGACCTTCCCAAAATAAAGTGCCGGAGTTACCTTGAACATGGCAGGACCAAATTCGCATTGACTAATCGTATCTTTTTGATTGCGTAGGAACCTTCCCTCAGGACGCTAGACGTTGTAGAAGGTTCATGGATCACGGCACGACGATCATGTCGCCAACCTACCTGAGGAAAGCTACGGTGCCCTACTCCACGGTGGTGCAGCAGCCCGGAGAGGTTGTGATGATGAGCGGAGCCTACAGGATGGGTGTGGTTAAGGCACCGACTGCCCTAGCATCTACCACGTTCAGCACCGACGACTCCCAGACCTTGGTGAGTTTATCATTGTGTTATTATATCGTTGTATTATTGCATTATTGTATTACCGAGTCGTTGTATCATTGTATAATCATATTGCTGTGTGGTTGTATTACTGTAGCGTTGTATTATTGTATAACTGGGTCTTTGTATTATTGCATCGTTGAATCATTGTCAAATTTTAATATTATTGTTAATTAATTAATTGCATATTTTATATCTTCATATATTCTTCTACCATTTTTTCAACGTTTTTCATATATAATGTATCGTTATGACGCGATATTATGGTATATTAGTGATTTTATTATTTAAATGTTGTAGTCTACAACAGTACGCATTTCTTCTACTAATTCTCCTATTATTTCCATCCTTTATCGTATTTTTAACACCTTTACTAGATCGAGTATCATTTGATATAATGCATTGAAAAGACCGTCATTATAATCATTAAAATGCAGTGTCAATTAGCTGGACCGTGATTAGGCTACTTGCACTTGATAATCTTTAAACGTTTTGATTGATTGATTAAATGATTGATTGATTGATTGATTTATGTATGGAGTACAGACTCTACAGAGTAATGGTACATGTAGACAGTGCAGGGATCAGTAAGCCACCAAATCCCATACACCTCAGATACATGATTGATTGATTGATTGATTGTTGTGCAGTGTCCGTGTGTGGGGGTGGCGGGGCCGTCTCACCAGAGCTCACCTGCCTCACCGGTTCCCCAGGAGAGGAGATCCTTCAGGTTCCACGACGACAGCGTGCTGCTGGAGACTGAAGAACTGGACGACTCTGGGGCCTCCGCAGGTTAGACCTCACAGTACACTACAGGACAGTACACTATTGTTTTGATGCAGTACAATACATTCCTGTACACTACAGGACAGTACACTATTGTTTTGATGCAGTACAATACATTCCTGTACAGTACAGGACATTGCACTATTGTTCTGATGCAGTACAATACATTCCTGTACACTACAGGACAGTACACTAATATGCAATCCAATATAAATATTACGGAATAATGAGAATCTCTTTGTTCGTCCAATAGAAAAGACAGGCGATACAAAATAAAATATAATTATGTGCAAATATAAATATAGAAGTGTAAAACATAAAAATACCAATACTAGAATATTATATATTAATGTACATCATTATATATATATATATATATATATATATATCAGAAATATTACAGATTTAGTGTCAGAAATAACTGTGCTAAACAAATAAAATCTTATTAAAACACCACATGAACTGTATTCTTTTTATCAGTATATAAAATCAGCGATAATGCAGTTTGAGGCACATTATTATACAGTACCTAGTACAGTGAAGCGCCGTACCACTTGTATTTGTTCGTAGAGTTTTGCTCATAGTTATGTGTGTTCAACGCTCAGACAAGCATTTTTCTAAATACACAATTATTATTGCTATATAAAATACATTAAGGACCATACATTAAGCTGGCTTTTGTAATTGTTTACTTTATAAACTTGTTGTGTCTGTTGGAGTGAGAGGGAGTGTTGATTGCTTGATTAATTGCTTGATTGATTGATTGGTTAATTTATTGCAGGTATTAGGCAGGTGGAGAAGGAAGTGCCCTTGTCGCCGGAGTTGACAGCTGAGCTGAAGGTGATCTTCAGAGGTCTCGGGATCGTGAAGAAGGATCAGATCATCGACTTCCTGATCCACTACAAGGAGTTCCTCCTTCCACAACCTCGTCGTGCTCCAGGTCTGATTTATTGCTTAATTTCATTGACTTTAGAACTGATCGATTCATCTAGTTTGCTTTCTTGGTTCAGGCTGTCAAATTATTTTATTGATTTCTTTTAAATTAAAAAGTGTTATTTTATTTATTAATTGATTTTTCTTATTAATTATATTTGATTCATTAATCGATTTTGATTCATTAATTTAGACTCTGTAATTATTTTATGATTTTTTAAAGTTAAACAGTATTCTTTAATTAATTATATATCTACCCTTAATTTGCTGATTTGTTATTTTGAAGTTATAAATCCAATTTGTTTCATTCATTTAAATCAAAATTTCATTTTCCATCTTGATTTAATATCCAAAAATGATTTATTGATTGATCTAATCGGAATGATGGCTATTAATTAATTTTATCCGATTAGACCCCTAATTGATTACAATTGAACATATATTAAACATGATAATTGATTTATCTTGATATTATATTGGAACTCTGTCTACTAATACTGTATACAAGAATTGTTTGAATGTTAATAATTAATTTTTTTCGATTAATTGACAATAATTTGGCATTTATTTTATTTAATGGTGGGTAAAGCTATTTTATCGATTGTTAATTACTTAGAATGATCATTCTACTGTTACTTTTTTATATTAATCTAATTCGATCTATTAATCTATTAATCTAATTTGGTCAATAGCTTAATTAATGCGTTGTGACATCCTAACTAGTTTAAGTGGACCAGTTAGAATTGCTCATGCTGTTGGAGATGTCCCTGATATCGTCGTCAGATGATGAAACGCACGTTAAACCATAATTATTGTATTGTATTATTGTGATTATTTAACAGCCTTTAGATTTGCTGACTACGATGGAACGGGAGATAGGGATGGGAGTGCTGGTGGAGCGAGCACTGGTGGAGCGAGCGCTGGTGGAGCGAGCACTAGTGGAGTGAGCGTTGGAAGAGCGAGCGATGGTTCTGGAGATGGAGAGAGGAGTGCTGGAAGAACGAGTGATGGTGGACCAGGTGACGGTAGTAGAGATGTTGGAAGCACTGTCGGTGGGGAAGGGATGATTCTGGAGATGGAGATGGGGAGGGATGGTTCTGGAGATGGAGACAGGAGTGCTGGAAGAACGAGTGATGGTGGACCAGGTGACGGTAGTGGAGGTGTTGGTTCTGGAAGATGGGAAGGGATGGTTCTGGAGATGGAGATAGACAGGAGTGCTGGAAGAACGAGTGATGGTGGACCAGGTGACGGTAGTGGAGGTGTTGGAAGCCCTGTCGATGGGCTCACTGCTGATGGTAGCACTGCTGGAGACGATTCTCGTATGACTGGTAACAATTGATTTATTATCATACTCATTATATTTCAAGTTGGCTGCTGCAGCACTTACCCAGTTCATAATCCGCTTGGGACGTACCTGACATTGACGTTAGGTCAGGAACCGGACGTTAAGTCCTCATTGCTTACGTCTCGCTGGCTTAGTGGTAGCGTCGTGGACTTGCGACACCCAGGGTTCGACGCCAGGTCCAGGTAGAGCCGATCAGAGAATAAATTCTCAGACGTACAAGTAGAATGGTTGATCGCTGCATAGCGCGAAATGGGTCATCGTCAAGCATCTGATGTTTCTTGACACATTATATTGTTGTTGTTATTGTTATAAATTTAAGTAATTATAAATTAAAGTAACGGTTGCACCATAATGCATATTTGCTTGCACTTCTGTGTTCTCCTGTTTCTTTCATTTCTTTGAACTACTTGCGTATTTTTAAAATAGTATCATTCTATCCACTTATTTGACATTTTTGGTGTCGTTTACTATTTAAATAGCGCAATGTCAT
Source organism: Enchytraeus norvegicus (assembly GCA_034695365.1). Classification (NCBI taxonomy): domain Eukaryota; kingdom Metazoa; phylum Annelida; class Clitellata; order Enchytraeida; family Enchytraeidae; genus Enchytraeus; species Enchytraeus norvegicus. The sequence goes on from JAQFZF010000078.1 coordinate 16,113, forward strand.
GGTTGTTTGTATTATTTTGTCAATTGTTAGGAGTTGTGCAAATTTAAATTATATAAAATGTGTAAATACTAAAATAACCAAGTAAAAATAGGTGTGTTGTGTATATTTACATTTGTCTTCTAAGTACGATATGCTAACTATTGGACTTGTATCCATTTGATATTTGCACATTGTAGTTATTACTTGTCTGATTTGGCTTTGGCTTCATAGTGCTCGCTGTTATCAACGATAACGGCGGCACAATTATGTTGTTAAAGTAGAAAGTTGTGAGTCAAGGACATTGTTTACAAATAAATGTGGAGAGTTTTAAATGTATTTTTGTGGATAATTCAGTTTAATGGACAATTATCTTAACAATAAAATCGATTAAATTAGGCAGTTGAGGCTCATGTTAAACCGATTTCTCGTTATGACGGTGCGAGATAGAAAGTTTTTCCTAATCGATCGTGATCATATGGAAATTTGGCGAGATGTTATCAAGATAAGTCTATGTTTTAAACTAAAGTCTTGTTATTTTAAGTTAATATTATCGTTTTAGAATGTTCAAAGATAGGAAAATTTGCAATATCTCACTAGTCGGCGCAATTTATTGAAAATCTGCGAACCCTATCAAATTCATAATATGGAAATGAAGTATTGCCATTCGATCATCTTTTCATAAATTTGTAATGTCATAAATATATGGCGATAATAGGAGAAATATGAGCTGAAAGCCGATAATGGGAGAAATGTATATAAAATTTGACTGCTACCGTCGCCCATAGCATCGAACACTAGGAAATCCAATCAATTAACTGCCTTCTGAACGAAACTTTGTAGGATGACATCTTTCTCATATTTATTTTCTTATATAGAATATGTCACCTTAAATATTGATTGTGCTTTTTATATATAGTCTATTGTGCGTGTATTTTGTATATTTGTGTATATTATTTATATTTACTTGTCTTGCATAATGTATGTAAGATGGATGCCTTGATATACTTAAAGATATTAAACCATAACCTGCGCAAATTAAATTGAAATAATTTTAATTTTTAATGTCTTTGAAGTTCAATTTTTCAGGAGGAATGTAAAATTGAGGTCCAAGTTAAATTCTCATTGGTTGATTGATTGATTGATTAATGGATTGATTGATTGATTGATTGATTAGAGCCCGAGCTAGCTTCAGAGAGTATCGAGGGTGTACCTGGGGTGGACCTGACCCGGACATTAATTTTCATTTGATTGATTGATTGATTGATCAGAGTCTGTTGAGCATGGCGACAGGAGTTCGGTTGGTGTGGATGGCAGCCCAGCTATTGATCTGAACAGAGGCTTTTGTGATTTCAGCAGTGATGTCACCACGACGCCAGCCGTCAGGACTTCTTCTCGTATGTTCAATCAATCAGTCAAGCAATCAATCAGACAGTCAGTCAATCAATCAATGAGTTAAGCAATCAACGTAGCTAGCATGTACTCCAATGCCGCTGTTCGAACATAGCTAGCCTGTGTCCCATGTTAGGGTTATTCCATGTCAACTCATCCAATGCATAACATCCTATAGTCTCAGATTTCAATAAAATTCTCAGTTTTGACTAATTTTGGGTCAAACACTCTGATGTTTATGGTTGGTTTCGCGAAAATCGGTCAAACGGTTCAAAAGTTATGGACTGGTCAAAATTCGGGTCAAACGCTCGACCCCAAATCTTTAAAAGGCTGTATCTAGAAAACTACTTCAGCTACAGATTTCATGTTGGTCCTGTTTTCTCCCTAATAAAGACAGCTATCTAAATAGAATAGTATGTACTTTATTTTTCAGCAGTGGTATGTTGTCTCTTCAAAACATCAAAGTTTTTGACCATGATATTTTTCGAACCGTACTCTGGAAGAAAATCTGAAAATATTTAGAACCAAAGCTTACCGTAATATCTACAAACCCTGAAAAAATTTCAACGGCTTTTTTTCTTGTTTTTGAGAAAGGAAATAATTATTATTTTAGAGTGAAAAACCCTCCAGAAACACCTTTTGAAGACAATTCTGGCAGGTTTCTTATTCATCTTTGGAATTTGGTTTTAAAAAAGGTGCTTTCCAAGACCTGCGTCACGTTATGCTTCCTCAGTGACTGTGTTAGTCGACTTTTACGAAACACGTGCAGCTTTCGGTCGGTCTTTTCTCAAGTTACTCTGGAGCCAACATGGCTAATATGTACACTTCACATGTACACTTATTCCAATTCTTAATCTTTATATTGTTTTTATTTTGCATTTTCAGCCGCGACAGACAAGAAGAAGAAGAAGAAGAGGAAATGTCGTGGTATGTGATGTTTATCACTGAAACACATGCACGCACACACAATCACAGATACACACAATCACAGATACAAACACACACACACAATCACAGATACACTTAAATATGCTAATGTATTTAAATATTTCTATGATTCTGTTGACCATTTTTACAAGTGTTTTGTTTATGGTTTTAATATGAATCTGAAAATAAATATAAGAGCAAGTCCACTTGTAAACAATAATACCTACAGAACTGGACGTTATTATTGATACATCTAAGTTGTCAATTTTTGTTTGATTACCATCTTGACTATGAGTATCTGACTCGGGTTCCATAGATTCACAATTCTATTTCCAGGGGCTCGCCTGTCACTGATGTGGCCGTTGTGACAGTAACTGTCACACAAAATTATTATGTAGGATGAATTGTAATGCATGGTAAATTATGTTAAAATTGCAAGTTGTATAAAAACACAAAAAACTAAATTTATCATAATTAATTTGACAACTATTTTCCTAATTCAAATCAAAATTATAAACAAAGCACATGTAACAAAAATGGTACGTCATACAAAGTCACATTAAGACGATGATTTATCATCGTCTTAAACACCATTGTTTTGCCAACATAGATGGTTAAAGTATCAACAACAATTGGTACTGACTCTGGTATTTTGGTGAACACAATTTTTGGATTACTTACAACTGTTGTAAGTAATATCTTCAGGTCCATCCTTGTAACTTTACATTAGTGTAAATTAAGATAGTTTAAAGTCAAACAGTTGTTTATAGGCTAATTTTGATTTGAATCTGGAAAATATAAAAAACCTTACATTCGCCTTATATGATCTTCTGGAATGTCTATATTTGTTGCAGTATTCCTCAACTCTCTCGAGGTACCGTCACTCGTCACCCCAGTTACTGCTCTCGATGGTGTCTTCTCTGCGCACGACACCGACGGCTCTAGGTCTGCACTGGCTGCGGAGAGTGTGGCGGACAAGCAGGCGGTCGCTGAGACGCACGGACAGGGTGGGAAGGACGTTAGAGTTACCGGTAAGAAAGGCTTATAATATATACAATATTGATTGATTGATTGAATAATGCAATATATTATATGTCTAGCGTTCTTTTCATCATCTGACGATGATATTAGGGACGTCTCCAACTGCACAAACAATGCTAGATGTTCCACTTAAACTCGGTTAGCAAGAGGCAAGTGATTAAACTAAAGAAATGTTAATTAGTCATGTGAAATAATTAAATGAAATAGATAGTACTTATATTTATATGTGTGTCTAAACTTTATATCTTATTTTTATTCGAAACTGTAGTTTAATGTTAAATATCCACAATAATAATATATAGTGATTGAGTATTTTGTTTTAATCTTAAGTTTTAATTATATTGTGTTCAAAGTTTAGACGAACTTTTTTCTAAATATAAAGTTATTTCTGTACTTGTAAATAAAAATTGTCTCAAATTAATATTTAATCTGATTTGTAATTTTGTATTAATACTGTTTCAGATAAAGGGCCACCTGCAGGAGAGTCTGCGAGCCCACCCGCTGCATCTCGAGGTGTTTCCAGTTCTTTGCCTGCCCCTATGACTAGTAGCACCTATGAAGAAGTACTGACGCGTCATGTTGCTATGAGGCCTGGCGAGACTTTGGACGATCGTTTCGTCCGCCTTCTCCTGCACGTGACAGGTTTGAAAATACTTTACAACGATAAATACTTTATATATCTGCTCGAGACGTCTCTGGCGTCGATTTTGGGTGAGAAACAGGACGTTAAAGCGTATGCATTGTATTATTATTATTATTTAATAGCATTGGTATTATTAGATTTAAAGATTTAAGTCCAATATCACGCTCAGGGTCGGAATCATCTCCATGCCAAGGTTCGGAAACAAATTTGGCACACTACCTAAGTTACCTTCATTTACCTTTTGCCTTCATTTATATATAAGTACAATACGACAGTATCGCTTGGAGAGTATGGAGAGTAAAACTGCGGCCAAATTATGTCTTTATTGCATTCTCTCGTCAGGTGTCCTGCCCAGTCCAGATGTTGTCTCTCAAGGGGTGCCATAGCTCTGATTCTCGAACAGTTCTGTTCATTTCCATTTGTTCTACGTTCATCTAATGTACAGATGATTAGAGAACAATGACTGTGAACATGATAGTGAAAGAAAACAATGGCCATTGTTTTTTAATAAATCAATTTTTGCTTGATTCATTTATATAATATATTTTTACCATGCATTGCATTGCATTGTATTTCGTGTATTGTACTTTAAACTTGTACTTTAGTGTATTTTGTATTGTATTGTATCGATACCTATTTGCAGAGCCGCGACAGATACTGAAGGACGAGGGCAATTCCTTCTTGAAGGGAGATGTTCTGCCAGCCTTCAAACGCGGTGACGTGCAGCTCGATAGTGACTATCCCCAATATGGTAAGATATCTATTTGTACCCGAGTAGGTTCGGAAAACTTGAGAATTGATCCACCGACTACTACGCGTGGTCATAAGATGCGACTAAAGCAGATATGGCAGTGGAGATGATTGGTAGACGTGTGGCAATGATATCTGTATTATTTGACCAATTGATCATTCAAATTCCAGACTTTAAAGATCTAGGCTGCCACATCAGTTTGCTACGTGACTCTCCATTGACCATTATGTGGGTCTCAAACAAGAGTCTGATGCCTCCTGAAAAAGGAAATGTTATGCTATGTTATGTTATTTCTTTTTGGTAGAGCGACGTAAAATCTTTAGAACTATGTTTAACCCCATATTCAGCTATATTCTACATATTGAGATATATAGGTTGAGAAATTTATCCATTACCTGTAGCTTATCGATGGATTGATTGATTGATTTGATTGATTGATTGATTGCTGACTGTTTTCAGATATATTTCGTACTCAAGGCTACACAGTGCAGGATGTGAAAGGGGAGGGTTCTTGCCTTTTCTACTCGCTGTGCTATGGTATAGGACTTGGGACCCTGATCAGTGACGGCCAGGAACTACGTCATGCTTCCATTCAACAATTGGCTCGTGACGTGGACATGGTTGGAATCCTTTTCTTCTTTTCTTCTTCTTCTCTTCTTCTCTCTCTCTCTCTCTCTCTCTCTCTCTCTCAGTCTCACTCTCTCACTCAGTCTCACTCTCTCACTCTCTCTCTCTCTCTCTCTCTCTCTCTGTCTTTCTCTCACTCTCTCTCTCTCGCTCTCTCTCTCTCTCTCAGTGCACTGCTTTAGAATCTTGTACATCTTTTGATATATATTTTTCTTCTTTAGAACTTGATAGATTGATTAATTGATTTGTTGTTGTTGTTGTTACACATGCTTGTTGCTAATTTGATGAGGCTCTGCAGAGAGGCAGATTGATTGATTGATGATTGATATTGATTGATTGATTGATATTGATTGATTGATTGACTGATTGATTGATTGATACAGCTGAAGTTCTTCTATTTTGAAGAATCTCTGCAACGTGTCAAGAAAGATGTCACAGAAGAAGAGTATTTGCTGGCCAACCTGGCCTATCTGATAAAGGCCCGGCATCCTTATTTCAGTGGCACTGAGCCCATGATTGCTGCTATTGCCGAGCTATCTGGTCGACCCATACATCTTGTGCATCTTACTGGTCGGACGTCTATAATCGAGAAAAATGTGACAAACCCCAACCCAGTCTATATCGGTTTTTGCGCTGCCGATCCTTTGGAAGGGGTGCAGACACCTAACGTGGGACACTATGTTGTGCTCTACCGCGGTAAGTTATTTTTGTAAATAATATTTTGTATTGAAATCGCGTTTTAAAAATGTATTATCGGCACATCTTCTATATTTGCAGAATAATTAAAGACCAAGAATAACGAGAGAATGTGAATAACGAGACAACAAACGATCGTTATCAACAATGTTATCTCATTGTCTCTTCGGCTCATGTTCCTCCAGATATATGCCTTTGGGACGTCCCTGACACCATCCTTGGATGTGGAAATATACTATGCATTTTTATTAATACTATAGTTGATCTTTTACAGCTGTATAAGATCATTCCTGGATAATATACATTTTGGATTATATTTCGCAACTAAATCAATGAGGATTTACCGTCGGGTTCCTTGTCCAGAGTCAGGAACGTCAAATATAGTATTATGGCACGGAGGAAATGGACTTTATTCTACTTTTATTGTAATCAATATTCTCAGCACTTGTTTAAATAAAACACCAATAAATAAATATTCTCAGCACTTGTTTAAATAAAACACCATTTATTGGTGCTTTCGCTAATTTTATTTGTTGTAGAATAGTGCGTAGAGATGATTTCTCTAGAGAATAATTTACTTGTATTTTGCCTTGATAATTTTTGTTTCTGACAATTTTATGTCTGATATTAGTGATATGACTGATTTTATAGCTCATTGATTGACTCATCGATTGATTGGCTGATTGATTGACTGACTGATAGATTAGCTGACTGACTCGTGGATCAATTGATTGATTGATTGCAGATGGGCAGCCAGCAGGAAAGTAGTTGACCAGACAGAGTATTGATTGATTGATTACTCACTGATTGATTGACTGACTAATTGATGACTGATTGATTGATTGATTGATTACAGAGGCTAGCTGTATGGAGGTCTGTTCACCACAGGGTCGGTCAGGGTCGCCAGTGGTCAGCACATCACCGATGCCTCCTCCTCCGATGATATCTTCACTGCTACCAGCTCTAGCCGCTCTCACCGCTGTTCCACAGGCACCCTCAGCTCCGTGTGCTTCAGAGGCGCCATCTGCTCTGATCTCTGCTGTCCGGTCCGCCATCACTCTCCGGGCGACGACGACGGCGGGTCCGACAGCCCCACACAGCAGCAGCTCTGTCGCATCCTTTCCGGGTTAGTCTTCCATTCTCAATTCTTGTTATTAAATTTAATGGTCCGTGTTTGTTTCAGGAAATTTGAGAAGTTAGACCAGCTGAAAACTGCACGTGTCGTAAGAGGCGACTAACGCAGATGTCGCAGTGAAGGGTTGAGTGGTCTGCGCTGCGACTTCTGTGTATTTGACCATTTGGTCGATCAAATTCAAGATTGGTAGGTTCTTACATTATTATTGGTTGTGGCATATGGCAGTCTAGGCTTCTCAGCCATTTACTATTCGAGAGCACTTCTGAGATTCTAAGTTAAGAGTCTTGTATATAGAAGCTGATTGATTGATTGATATTTATTTATTTAATATTCGTCATACAACCATGTTGATCATTATTATTCAATGTACTCATTCATCACTTAAACAACTTAGAATATGTTCACTTGAATAATTATAAATAATTTTACTTTGAGCTGTTGTAGTTTTTTTTTAGCTGTTTTAAACTGCCCACATTAAAATTCTTTATATTGTATTGAAGTGAACATATTTTAGGGTGTTTAAGTAATGATTTTAAATGTTTTGACTCCCAATGATTTATTAATTGTTTGATTGATTGATTGATTGATAGCAGGGTTTAAGACAGCTTGCACTGTGGCACTATTGACCTAGAACTGTGAGTTACATAATTGTTTGATTGATTGACTGACTGATTGATTGATTGATTTTTTTTTTTTTTTTTTTACCCTGGGTGTAAACAGCCCGGTGGGTTTTATAAAAGCGATTTATAAAGAATGGAATGAATCGTGGCCCGGCTACTCGAGATCGACTAGATTAAAAGACCCGCGAAAACAAACCGCATTAAAC
>JAQFZF010000079.1:0-24115 GCA_034695365.1 Enchytraeus norvegicus
TTACTTGAAATTTGGAGGGATAGACGCCACTGTCCGTGTGTAGACTGGTCAGAGAGTGGCCAATTCAATTTTTTCATTACATAGTTATTTCGAACACATTATACATTTTATGTAGACCTAAATCTAAATATTTTGAGACAGACAAGAGAATAATTATTTTAATGTTATTTACATTATAAATTGTTATTTATTTCTAATTAGAAACTGTCCATTTTATGATAAAAACTGTCTCTGGAATGTATTAATAGTCCTACCGTAGAACGTCCAATATTAATTTAGGTCTATAGCTTTGTCGTCTCATTGCAAAACTTTATCAGATATACAAGACTGCGGCAGATCACATAACATAAATGCATGGCAATCACAATTTCTGTAAAATCGAGAAAATTGAAATTAATCTAAATGAAATTCAATGTCGAGGTCTAGACCTATTCAGTACTTGAGCTTTTTGTGGCATATGGCAGGCTAGGATACTCCACCTTTCACTGTTCAAAAGCGCATCTGAGGCTCAAGTTAAACGTGCGCTATAAAAAGCTTCTGATTGATTGATTGATTGATTGAACTGATGTTAAACAAAGCTAAACAGAGTGAGTATAATAAATGATTTAAAACATTTAAAACATTCTACAAAATCGGTAAAATGATACCTTTGTTTAACGGAAATAAAGCTTCTGATGTGGTTTCCGTAGCCTTCCTCAGTGACTGCGCTAATTGCAAAAAACATCTGCAGTTTCGGTTTCGGTGTATTCGGTTCAATTTAAGGGTGTCTAATCTAATAATAATATCGGGTTTATCTATTGTAAATACAATTTATAGTAATAATGCTGTGTATAGGAAAGGGCAAATCAAGGAGAAGGAGTTGACTTCCCTAACATCGTCTTCAGGTGAGGAACCGGACTTTAAATCCTCATTGTATTGTATTGTATTGTCAAGAACAAGATGGATGGATGGGGTACAACCGTACAAGAGTTGACAGGTCTAGGGCTCGGGAAACTGAAGGAGGAAGTTCGACAGAGAGACGGGTGGAGATCACTCATCCACTAGATCCACCACAGGAGTCAGGCGTGACTCGACACAGAGTCAACAGTAGCAAGCAACAAGAAATTCAACACAATATCGACATTGCATTGCCTTTAATTTAGAGCCTTAGTGAAACTGACGTTAAATTAGGCTTTAGCCTTCAGCCTACATGTATAATATAGCATCACAGAAACAAGTTCTAACGAGAATCAAGTGACAGTTATAGAGTTAACACACTAGTGGCTAGGGACGCCAAGTCTAAGAGCTATCTGCTCTGGTAATGCGTTCAACTGAGTCTGAAATATAACACAAACACAAATATAAGAATATAATTACTGGTGAGGTTTGAAATAAGAAATATTGCATAAAAATATTGAAAATAAATGTAATAAGTGCTCGAATTAAAAATTATAATAGCAAGGCAAATGGGGTAGCCTTCCAGAGGTTTTTAAGGTGCCCGAAAGAACGGATTTAATAATAAATTTTATATTTTTGGGGGTGACCCCCACCATACACCTCAAATTCTGGCTCTCTGGGGACCCTGCCCCTTCGGGCCCCTGGTATTTCGAGCCTGCAGTAAATTCATATACATTCGAAGATAAGTTTGTAAGTAACTTTGCGAAATATGTTAATTGATAAATACTGATAAGCTAAATAAGTGAGCTTATTTGTTTCTCATTCGTGAGAATTAAATAAATCTATTTGATATGTTATTAATAAATTTAATTTCAATGGATATGATTATGTTAAAATAAATTTAAAATAATGCTATCCATTATTTTTGCTGACCTTAAGTAATTTGCTATAATGCGACGTCACTACAGGTTGCATGGAATTATTATGCCATTTGTTTATTTCTATTAACTGTGAACATTTCGTTTGACCACCATAAAGAGTTTTTATATCTCTTTGCAGGTGACGATATTATTCTTATGTTTAACTGCTATATTTTGTTAAATGTCTGTTGAAATAGAGTAAAGAATAAACATAAAGAAAAGGTCAGTTTGTGATCTATGAACTGTGAGGGTTACGAAGTTCGAGGATTCCATCAGTGGTCTTCAAGGCAAGGTGCGACTACAACTGCATGGTCAGCTTCAACTTCAAAATGCAGGTAGTGGATTTGATTTGAATTACGCATGGGTTTCATGATTTTAGATTTTTACCAGGGATTCGGTTGGCTTTCTCAAACAGCACAAGCAATACTAACTAAGATAACATAATATATCTAGATAACAAGATAAGCATAAAAATGTATATCAACATTCAAGAAGCAGCTAAAAACTACCTGAAGTAGTTGTACGTTGGCTTCAATGCCGTCAGTTCTTCTCTCGACCTTGGCTTGTCTTGTGCTCATCTCTAGCACAAGGTCGAATATGTTTGTCTGCGTCTGAGCAAACATTAGTGCAAAATAGTATCATGGACAAAATCGTTACTAACATGGAAATGTGTGCTTAGTTTACAACTCAACACCATTTTTAGAAATGTAATAAAATAATAAAAAGTTTAACTGTCTAGAAATAATGTTTGACTTTACCGTATATATCCACCGTGTTCCACAACTACCGAGAACACAATATGTTTTTCATTTTTATACCCAAGTAATAAATAATAATACCCAAGTAGTGCGGTTCTTTTGATATTTGACATGCCACAACAGGGACCTATTTGTCATCCATATTGAAAATTTCAAGAGAATTGGACTATAATCACTGAGATATTGCATTTTGTGCGTGGCACCTAGTCAGGTCTTTATTCCCAATATGGACAGAACAGCATTATTTTTAAGCATATTATGCCTACTGTATATGTACTGTATATGCTTTTTTCTTCGTATATTTGCTTACACTTGACAACCGCACATGATTAACATATTCGCATTGTGTTTTTTTTTGTCAATCAGCTCAACTCAAGTCTTTGACTTTTAGCGCACAATGACAGCCAGCGCAGATATTCGAATAATCATACTGAAACCTTTTTTCGAAATGTTCTGTTGAGTGACCTGGGATTCGATCCTGGATCACTTGAACCACTTGTTTCTGAGGCGAATACTCTACCGATGTCGCTAACCCCGCTCTTTCCCTATTCTCTCCATTTTGGGAATCAAGACCTGACTAGGTGCCACGCACCAAATGCAATATCTCAGTTATTATACGTCCAATTCTCTTGAAATGTTCAATATGGATAAGAAATAGGCCCCTGTTGAGGCTTGTCAAATATCAAAGGAATCGCGCTATTACTTGGGTATAAAAATGAAAAACATATTGTGTTCTCGGTAGTTGTGGAACACGGTGTAGTATATATAGTACGCATAATTATCTAAAAGCTCTTAAATAAAAATATGTTGCAAAGACACCATCATTTACAATGTATGTTACATGGTTAAATTCTCGCGTTTACTGGCCAACAGAACATAGTCATTGTACGATGTAAGCTTATGCTACAATGTACAATTTTTGTACATGTAAGCAAACATAGACAATTGTTTAATGTCAGCAAATACTAAGAATTACATATGGATAATGTAATATGATTCAAAATTGCGGGCTACATGTTGCCTTCGGGCCTTTATGTTCCATTTCGAACACTCTGTAGTTTTTTGCAAACGTTATTCGTGTAAAATAAAATAAAATTCAATTCAAAGTTATTCTCTAGGCCTAAATAATTATTTTCGTTATTTTTATACACCATATTTTATATGAAATTCTATATAAAAAATCGAAATAAAATGTAGGCTTCGAGTGTAGAGTTGTTCCAAATATACAATACAATACAATGAGGTTTAACTCTTGTTTCATCGTCTGCTGGCGTTATCAGGGGCTATGATTGATTGACCGGCGATCTGCTATTGATTGATTGCCGTATTTTTCAGGGAAAACGTCTAGAGATTTTACTGGACTTCTGTGCTCTGCTGTAATTCTGGGAAAAACTACCAATTTCTAAAAACTTTGAAGAATTAGAAATTAAAACGATCATTACATTTTATTTTATTTGCGCATAAACGATTTAGAGAATTTCAATTAAGTCACCAATCAGACAGCCGTAAAATCACATAATCGTAATGGCATGTCAAATAATCACGATTGAATTAAATTGTAAAAGCATCTTTAAAAGAAGAATATTTTCCAGAAGCGTGACTACATAAAAGATCGAAATTCTAAGATTATAATTATGCCTTAGGAATATTCAAAGAGAACATTTTGTGACATGTTCATCAAGGTTAACATCAAGATACGTGTTATATTTAGTCCGAAACCCATCTTAATTATTTTAAGGAGCAATCATTATTCTGTCACGTTCAAATGTCTTATGGTGCAATGTGCATTCACCAAAAGTGTTGTGAGTTATACGTAAATTTCATATCTATGAAACTATGAAAGCTATTTCATATTAGTGTTTTATATCGTATTTCAAAGTCTCTTGTTACTGAATATTTCATAAATCACGTATGATGGCGACAATGCGCAAATAATAAATTGTCAGATAAAGTTTAATCCCAATACAATCGACAAAATGTCATGCGGAATGAAAAATCTAATAGATTTCTTCAATCGTATCAGCCTAAAAAATTACAAATAATTGGGGAATTTATAATTTATTTTAAATTAAGAATTCGTATGGTATGTTCGTCACAAAATAGCAGGAATCGTTATAAAAATATATGAAAATGTCGTGTTAAGTAGACAATACCTTTGCCATATCAACCAGTGTATTAGCGTTGTCCGTGAGTTTCCTTTGTTCTATCTTAACTTTTCTTAAACTGCAAATACAAACATTTTCACACATTTCTGTACGTGATAGAATGACAGCATTTATATATCACTGGCGCTTTGCAGTGTTTCTAACAAATTGTCAAACAAAAATTAATTTAGACAATGGGAATAGGTTACTCAGTTTAGTCAAGTGACTAAGTCCAATGTGAAGAAGATTTAAATGTTAGTGACAGCAGTAGAGTGTTCGCCTCAGAACCAAGTGATCCTGGTACGAATCTCAGGTTAGATAATCCCAGGATACAAATAAATAACCATAGGTTATCTTAAAGGTTTATCGTGTAACTGCGCTGGCTGCATTGCGCGTTATCAAAAGGAAAAGTTACGATGCATCAGGAATGGCACATAATAATATAAAAACAGCAAGTAGAAATGAAACTAGCATGCATGCGCGCATGTGTCATGTGTGAAAATGAACGGATAAAAAAGTCTGCCATATATGTATACAATGCAGAATTACATTTTATAGGCTACCTCTATGTATCTATTTATCCCTTCCCTTCAAAATTCTTGGATCCGTCAATGGATTCACCACATGATTATATTTTAGAGAAGCTTGAACCGTTGCAGCAACGGTCCCGTTGTGTATTGTAGACAAATAGTCCTCATTGTTTTAAATAATGTTCGCAAGACCTATTATATTGATCTATAGCCGCTACGAAGGTGTCTTTTCTTTTAAGATGCTAGTGTAGCATGATCAGGTGATACGTTAATGCAATAGGTAAGCACTGCAGTGCACAGGCATGGGAGCAAGACATGTGGCTAGACTTCTACAATGGAATGATTTTAAAAAATCCAAGAATTGAATCCGAGACAACTAAACGAAGTATTATAATAGGGAGTATAGGAATTTTCACATGACTTCAGTTTTTGGCTATAGATCTGCTAAATAGTGAGAACTATAACACCAAGTTTCAGAAATCAGAATCGGTTTTAGGCTTTCAACATGGAAATCTCTGGGGTGGGGCAGGACGGGGTCAGATCCATTACATTACGTTGTTCCTATACCACAATAACAGTCAAGGAAAAATATGGTGTGGGACAGATGAAAATTGGGGGTGGGGAAAAATAGACGCGGCCTTCTCGGCCGCCACTGCTAATTACCTATGCGGACGCCTAATAGAAATTGAACAGCGCTCATTATAATATAGATGCGCTACAACTGACATTAAATTTTGATTCTACAATAAGAAAATATGTGAAACGTTTTTAGTCTTATGTCTGAATGTCTTTATCCACATATCTGGGAGACATAATTTTTCAGTAGGGTGTTAGTAAACTGGGAGTAAACAGTAGACCTACTGCATAGTATCCCAATGCAGGATTGGGATACTATACAATAGTATCCCAATGCAGGATTCTAACATACAACTAGGCTACTTTATTGCGTGTAGGCTAATTTATATTTTTTATGTATAACTAAATAATCCTTAAAAAATCTAAATTTACTCATAGGCCTAATTCGCATAGAAATGTGGGGAGAGAGAGAGAGACAGAGAGAGGAGAGAGAGCGAGCGAGAAATAGAGAGACAAGAGACAGAGAGAGAGACAAAGAGAGAGCGAGAGATCAAGTACAAAATTGGTGAGCTTCAGGCTGTGAGACCGCGTTAAGTAGGCCTTTATTACTTAGATCATTCTCCACGCCGAACTATCTGTTATTATAAATAACAATTAACTTGATGACATGTTGTCTCCAATGAACAACAATTGGTTCTAAACGAATATTGCAACACTCTATGCAGTAAGACTGCTTCAAGTAGCTACTGACACGAGCCAGTAGCTACTTCGGTAAAGTTTCCGACTAGGGATCAGTATGTGCGGGGTTCGAATCCGAGGCTCGCCCGTCACTGATATCCTTTTTGAGAGTTGAAACTGACGTTAACTTCGGCTTTATGCCGTTTAAGTATTATAATGTCACGGTGCAGCAATGGCACATTGTTTCACGCCGATCATGGAGCGCAAGTTACAGCTTGTCTCTCTCGCGTATTGTTTTCAACAAAATGTTACAAGAATTACAAATAATGATCCATAGCGATGGATGTATTAGACTAAAATGCATTGTGCTAACTGACTGCACATCGATTAAGTGTCCGACTAGGGTTCCATAAGTGCACGGCTCGAATCCCAGGGCTCCCTAGTCTCTCATGTAACCGTTAAGCCTCAAAACTGGCGAGAAATGTGACTTTTGACGTAATTGTATATCTATACGGAGTCAACCATATATTTACACAAGCATGCGGGAGATAGAGTTGATGGAGGTGGGGAGGGGGGGGGGAGGGTTGGATCAGTCCCCTAAAAAAGTTAACATGGGGGAAGAGTATCTACCCTCCCCCCCATCCATCAAAGTTAAAGACATTCCAGTTAGTCTAGAAGTCGTGTCTCTGTAGGGTTACTCTTTGGTTGCACAAGTGAGAGTAGGCTTACGATTATTTATGAAAAGTTAGAGAACGTAAAAGTAAAAGTTGGAATATTGAGGCTTGAAATTTTAAACCATTTTGGTGACGCACAAACGTGGACCAAAGCTTCCGCCCACACCTACAAAATTGTTACATGCAACAATACAATATGGGTTTAACGTCCGTTTACGATATCAGTGACGTCTCAGTACAATAATTATATCTTTACCTATATCCATGAACCTACCTGTGTATGGTAGTAATGGACCTAATGGTAGGTCTATTGTATGAATTTATAATTTCACCAATCCATATAGTACAAAATACTGTACAATACAATGCAAAACGGACATTTTAAAGCGCTTCTACATACTATGTCCACTGTACAGGAGGAGTAAAAAAACAACCCCCTAGCGAAATCTCAATAACTTCATCAAAACTCAAGATTTATAAAAATATTTTTCAAACTTCTAGAGAAGGATTTTTGAAATCTACCCTGCAAATTTGGTCGAAAAATATTTAGAAATGAAACAATTACAGAGTTTCTATGAAAAAATTGGAAAAAACAAATTAACAAAGATATTCTAATAGCGGTGGCACAAGAATGGATCGAGCAGCATGGTCCGGAGTTCGCCATGAAGAATGAGTGGCCATCAAACTCAGGAAACATCAAACCTCTCGACAACCACGTCTGGGGAATAATACTTGAGCGATACAAAGTGTTAAAGTCTTCATTTCTGGAAGGCTAGGAGCACTCCATCCGGAATAGAGACAAAAAAACAACAATAAAAAACTGGCGCCACCTGGCGAAATAATACGTAGAACATGTACAGTAGTCCCGTACAAGGCTGAAATCAAGACTGTGCTGGTGGAGGCAATCTGGAACGACTTGCCAGAAGAAGCCATCAACCAAAAATGCTAGTACTAGCATTCCGGAAAAGATTACAAGCATGCATTCGAACAGAAGTCCGTCACATTGAACACCTACTCAAATAGAATCGGCACCAACAACAAACGGCCCTCCTCAAAGCCATAATCAATAACAAAAAGAAGGAATGCCAGTTGAATAAGCTTTGTTAATTTGTTGTTTTTTCGATTTTTCGTTGAAACTCTGTAACTCTATCGTTTATAAATATTTTTTCGATCACAACTGGTGGGTAGATGTCAAAAAACCTCCTTTAGAAGTCTGTAAAAAAATTTCTAATCTTGAGGTTTGACAAAGTTATTGAGATTTCGCTAGGGTTTTTTTTACTCACCCTGTATATTAGAGGAGCAATTACCTGTGGATGGCGTGCAAGAACTTCCTCTGATGGGCCCGCACCTTGCTGGCTTGCACGCTGCGCATGACCCGCGTGTACTTATAGATCAGCCATGTCTCTCGCAGAACATTCGCTGCTGAATTCTTGAGCTATATTGAGCGAAAAAATCATAAAATAAAACTTAGATCACTTAGAACAATGGAGAAATAAACTATAGAACATTAGGAACAATGTAAATACATGGTGGGCCAGAATAAATGATACAACTTTGAAGGTTTATAACATTAAAAAAATTTATCAGATCGTCTTACACAATACACCAAATTAAATGTAATTATCCGTTCTATGATTCTGGTAAATATCAAAATGATACTTCCACCAGTTTTTGAGAAAATGCTAGTAATCACCGATGTGTCATTTTCAACGAATTTACTTTAAATCAGCAAGTCTGTGACTCAAGATGTCAAATGCTTTATGAATAAGGCCTAAATAATTTAAATAACCATTTTAGAGGACTGGGAAACGATGCAATGCACTTCAGATAATGAAGGAGTTTCCTTCTAGGAAATGGAATAGACTACTACGAGTCATTATTTACTGTTCTGCAGAAATCAGTCAGACACTCGTGAACTCGGCCATAGATCGTTGGTCACGACGTGTGAATGCAGTTATTCTGACGCACGGTGGACACGTTGAGCATTTGTTCGACTAATACTGTATGCAGCTAATATATTCATTTTATTCGCCAATACAGTTGTTAAAATTGTTAAGACCTAATGGTTAAGTTAGTTGACATCTTGAGTTACAGACTGTCTGTTTTCAAGGAAATTCGTTGAAAATGACACATCGGTGATCAATCGCATTTCTTCAATAACGTGTGACAGTATCTTTTAGATATTTATCAGAATTCGCTGCTAATCATTTCGTAGAAATGATAATTATCTTTAATTTGGTGTATTGTGTAAGACGATAGGATAAGAAATGTTAAAGTTATAAGCCTTCAAAGTAGTATCATTTATTCTGGCCCACCCTGTATATACAATCATACATGTAATACAAAGATGTTTTAACACATTAACATCATAATGAACATTACTAAGATATGTGTTAAAGACAAGATTACAATATACAAAACTTATTTAGCCTAGGTTACCAACATGTAAAATGTTGAACCATAGTATATATTAGATAAGTAATAAGTTTTTAATTAATACATTCGGTGTGACCATAGATATATAAAGACACTATTTTATATTAATTAGTATGTAGTCAATAAAGCAGGTGGAAAATTTCAAGTACTTAGGTACTTGGATAACTAATGATGGAAAATGCGACAATGAAATAAAGGCCAGAATTGCCATGGCAAAGGATACATTCTACAAACTAACTAACATCTTCCATAATCACAATATACGACTAAGCACGAAAATGAATGTCCTTAACACATATGTATATTCAATTCTACTCTATGCTTGTGAATGTTGGACACTCTCGACAGCTATGACCAAAATATTAGAAGCTGTTGAAATATGGTTCCATATAAAAATTTTGCCCAAGACACATTACAAATTAAGAAGTTTTAAATAGGATAGCAACAAGAAGAATTATATTAAATACAGTGTGGAACAGGCAGATGAGCTTCTTTGGTCATGTTATGAGGAATAAAGAAATAGAAAGCATAATCATAAGAAGAAAAATAGAAGGAAAGCTTTGCAAAAGGAAGACAAAGAATTACCTATACAAAGAGCCTCAGTGAATGGATGAACGTTGAAGAAGCAGATATGATTAGATTTGCTGGAGACAGAGATATTTGGAAAACCATGACAGTCTAAGCTGGGAACCGGCAGGACACCTGAAAGAAGAAGAAGAAAAGGAACATTTTCATGTTTATTTTTAAAATATTTTGCCATTTCTACGTTGAGTGATTAAATATTGACTAAGTTATAAGCATTCAAAATAGTGTCACTGTACATGCATGAATATTCAAAACATCTCTTCCAGCACTTCAATTGTATTGAGCAGTCTTAAAAAGAAGCGTTATGCTTCTGAACCTTAACATTAAACACAATCAATACCTACGGCTTTTAGAGAATATTCCTAATAAGAAAAGTCAGCTTTTCTTGCCCATAGGAGAGAGAGAGAACTATGTTTATTTGTTCAAAAATTGACAAAATAGGCAAGCAGTCAAGTAAACACACAAGCGAGAGAGAGAGAGAGAGAGAGAAGACAGAGAGGAGAGAGAGAGAGACCTACACATATACACACATACCGAGTGGACCACATCAGCAGCTAGCCTAGCCGTGTATCTAGCTATCAGTCTGTGCTCATCGTCGCTGCCTCTGCCCAACTCTGAACTGGGTATTGCTGGGGCCTCTACTCTACAGGGGCTGCGCAACACAGAAATGAAAAGATAATAATAGTATATTATCTTTAATATAATAAATTAAATTAGGGGGGGGAGATTTGGCGACATCGGTAGAGTGTCTGCCTCACATGTGACCCAGGATCAAATCCCAGGTTAGTGGACAAGAAAAATAAAAAATCCCAGGGTGTTAGGAAGAAGATTATTCGGCTGTCCTTGTGCGCATTCTAAAGCAAAGATAGATAATCTTTGCTATAGATTCGCTGGAGTGGAGAATAGTAGTATAAAAAGACGCCATCTGGCGAAAATGTCAAACATGTGCGATTGTCACGTGTAAAAAAATATACGACGAAAAAACAAGTTAATAATAAGAACAGAAAGCATATAGTTTTAAAAAAATTCTTTTTTTGGATAAATGCAATATAATACAATGAGGATTTAATGCCCTGTATCTCGCCAGATGGCGATGTCAGGGACGTCAAATTTTGTCCGCGGATTTCAGAATGTCGAGAATGTGTCCATTCGTGTCATATCAGCGTTATGACAGATTCGAACCTGATTAAATGAATAAATTATTTTGGTGCACAATTGGATTAAATAAAGCTGTTGATTGATTCATACCTTGGTTTCTTCATATGATAAGAGGGGGGCAGCGTGTTAGACTTAAGCGCTGAACGATCAAGTGACGCAGACTGTCCCGGTGATGTACTACGCATCATCTGCCTACCTGCCCCCACTCTACTCTCACTGTAACCATGGTAACTGTTGACTCCTCCCACTGAATCTAGCCCCTGGCGCGACAGCACGTGACCAACCGATGTGCTGCCAAATATTAATGAAGTTTTAAACTACCGTGATATAACACAATAACAACTTGCAAAGCTTTACATAGCACAATAACAAATAGCTAATAGATTTCTTCATTTACATAGTTTAGTTAACTGCACACAGAGGAGAGTAAAAGCCTAACAAAAATTTGGTAAGAAATTAAAAAATATCAGTCATTAAGCCTGTGAAACGGCTTCTAGCGAATAGAATATGATAAGTAGTCGATCTTAGTTTAAAAAATTAGCATTGTTTACAGGGTAAATATTAAAATTATGTGAAATTGAGACAGGGCACCATGTATACAATAAATAGCTGTTGTATCAAAATTAATTGATGTGCAACAGAGAAATAATTGAAACACTGATGTACTACGTTCGGAATCATGCTGTTACACATTTAGGCCTTAACAGATTTCAATGTGTGGTAACATTCGTTTGCTTGATAACGGAGGGTTACAGTTTGTTGTTTACATCTATTACAAGCATACTAGGACTACAACCTTAAGCTCTCTTTTGACCTAGCGTTCTATAACCGACCCCAAAAAGATAATAGAAATTTATTAGAAAAATAACAAATAATACTTTTTTAACAAAACTGTAGCATAAAAGTAAACAGCCTACCTGGACTGGTTTAGACCGGTTCTCTCCGGACTGTCGATCCGGTTTCTGCTGCCCCTCACACTGTTTCCCCCACCCACGCTACCGCTACCGGCCCCCACCCCACTCACACTTCCCCCCACCACTCCCACACTACCTCCCACCCCTCCCACACTTCCTCCCACCCCACCTATGCTGCCACAGCTGCCGTTGTTACTGCGCATGCTCGGTGACCTTGTGCTCGGCACACAGCGCATCGACTTCTTCAGGGAATGCTCAAGCTGCTTGACGGGCGATTTCTAGATAGACACACAACAATCTAGTAAATAATAGTGAAATTGTTTATGGAATTAGCATAAAATAATAATAGCTGGACCCGTCTAGGACCCGACTATGTGACATAATGCTTATCGAGCAAGCGTGTTACCGAGTACGCTATCCAAACGGGACATTAGTAACATACTAAACTAATTTAATATAACATGTAAATACTTCAGTGGACCTGCCATTTGATAGTGCACTAGATAAGTAACATGTATTATCCGTTAATAGCTTAACACTATAATATTAAATTTTCAGATATTGGATTTAAATATTATTTGATTTATTTGGCTAAGAAAATATGAACATCAGTCAAGTATCCGACTCATGTTCCATAGATTCTCGGTTCGAGTACCAGGGCTTATCTGTGACTGATGTAGCTGTCAGACCTCGAAAACGACATTAAATTCAGTTTTATCCTTTTATTTAATCTAAAATCTTACAATGTTCTTAAATCAATCTACTATACTTACATAGAAAGCGTACTCCTTGACCTCGTGTTCGTTGTTATGGTTACCAGAAGTTTTCCCAAACCAGAAACACTCCTGACACAGATGATAGTTATAGCAGCGCTGACACTTGTAGCGAAACCCACTGAATGATTCACGCTTACATGCTTCACATTGCACTGGGTGGTGTACTGTGTGCCAATCATTCAATCAATCAATCAATCAGTCCGTCAGTCAATCAATCAATCAATTGCTTTCGCGACTCTTTTAATCTAGTCGATCTCGAGTAGCCGGGCCATGATTCATTTCGTTCATAATGAATCGCTTTTATAAAACCCACCGGGCTTTTACACCCAGGGTAAAAACAAATAAAAACAAATCTATCAATCAATCGTTCAGTATATCAATAAGTTAATCAACCAATCAATGATAGTTGTAACAGTGCAGATATTTATCAATAAATCAATCACTCAATCAATATGAATAATCTATCAATAAATAAATCAGTCAACATTACAGAGGACGTTTGTGTCAATGACTTCATATGATTTCTGTTGACAATTACAGAAATATGAAAAGGAATACCATAATATATATAATAACAAAGATTTAACGTTTGTTTCCTCATCCAGGTATGATGTCAGGGACGCCATGTGCTATTATTACGTTTTCGTCCGGGACACTTGAGAATAAACCAACCCAAAGCTGCACTTGTTTCGCAGAAGCTGACTACCGCACAGTCACTGAGAAAACCAATGGAAAGCAACTAAGAATCCAAGTCCTTCCAAGATAAAGGTACATTTAGGTGTGGTAAAGGAAGCCTTTGTGATGGGATCAGCTTTATGATCAATGGTGTGCTCCCAGATGCGTTTCCTGCCTTACAAATCTGGAGGCGGGGGAGGGGAGCAATCCTATTCGATGGAAAAATCTGGAGGGGGTCAAGTCCTATTTACCAATGTTTATCATTGACAAATTTCGGGGGTGGGGGGGGGGGAAGATGTAACCTGGGGCCCCGGTCTAGAACCTCCACTGTGTGCTCATTCATGAGTGTGATACAAACTGCATATCGAAATAATTACCTTTGACCTGCCATTTGGCAGTACACAAGAATGAGAGAGATTACAATTACAAACAACAGTTACTGACCATTCTCCACAGTAGCTAGTCTATGTAGTATTGGAAGCCACATAAGACACTCAGGTCCAGGTTCTGACATCATTGTCTCTACAAACTCACTGGCTGTGATATCAGCCATCTGTATTACAAAACACCGTAAACATAGTGACACTATATCGTATAATATGAAAATATTAACATTAGCAAAATACCTGGGTTTTCAATCGAGCATATTACAACAAATCTTTGAAGTATTGAAGACCATAAAATACAATACAATATGGTTTAACGTAGTTGCTCACCCAGGGCGACAGCCGTGGCACCGACTTCCCCATCCCGTCATTGAACAAATTGGCTCCCAGGACCGTATTTGCTGTGCGGACGCAGGCCATTTCATACAACGGTGGATGTGCCCCCTGTTGGAAGCAGGCTCCTTCTGAAAGGAGGGGTTCCTGCTGGGAGGGGCAGGAAAATGTGATACAAATTGTAATCCAGGCTTTAATAGTTTTAGTTTAACCCGTTCGTACCCAATGACTCCAAATGGAGTCATAACAGAATTTGTTAATTTTTTTAAAATATGTAAATAATATTCTTCAAAGCAATATTCAACTCAAATAAGCACTTCATTATGGATATATATGAATGTTAATTTAATCAGATTAGCGCTACATGGAGGGAAAAATTTATAAAAAGTGGCACAAGATTTTTTGTTTTAAATTGGCAAAGTATAAATTCTTTCAAAGTTTTAAATTTGGTAAAGTATAAAACCTGGATATTGACACAAAGATTTAATAAATTCCAATATACTTCATATATGTATAAACTTGTTGATTTGCTACATTAGAATTATATTTGTCCAAGTTCTTTTATAAAAATGGTTTTTCTGGATGACTTCATTTGGAGTCTATAGGTCTCTGGAGATAATAGTGAAATTGAGCATGCAGATCAACATTGCCGTGCTCTCCGTTTCTATAGATTAAGCCGATAGGAATTAGTTTATCTCGAAACATGGTGTATTATGTGTTACAGGAGTGCCTGTAACCTCTCACATTCATTGATATATTTATTATAATGATTTCATTAAACTTATGCTGTGAGTAAATAGCTAGATTACGATAAATGTTCTTAGCTATATTCATTGCAACCATATTATCTCCATCAGATCCAGCATTCGGATCTGATGATCCTATCAAGGATCCTCAGGTTATCTTACAAGGGTTAGAATTCTTTGCTAAAGTATCTTCCCAAGAAGCCATAGCAATGGGGATTCAAAGTCCTTACTCACTGTGGTGGTAGTGCTCTGACTTATGACTTTCTGCTGTACGAAGGAAAGGATCCTGTTGTGAAGGAAAGCAGCGGGTGCAGTCGGCTGATTTTGTATTGAAGCTCTGTGAGACACTGCCCAGACAAATGCAATTTCAAGGTTTACTTTGACAACTGTCTTATCATTCTTTTGGAGCTGGATACATTAGTCATTTGGTTGGTCGGGACAATATGTTCAAATAGTTGGAGAGGTTTGCTATTGCAGTCTCAGAAAGACCTGAAGTAGCAGGGGGTCGACGAGTGTTCGATTAGGTTCTGAATGTAGCAGTTGTTAATGGGTGGATACGTCGCCACTCAAGGCAGAGAAATACCCCAGGCAAAGAACCTCTTGAACCTCATCAAAGCCAAATTGAGTTAGAGCCTGGTGCTTCAAAACAAAATTCCAACATTTTTCGCTCATAAACGTCCAGGTCGCCCAATCCGAGAAGAAACTAAAATCGAGACCGCTCATAAACGTCCAGGTCGCCCAACCCGAGAAGAAACTAAAATCGAGACCGAGGAAAGCGAAGATGATGAACCACCGGCTAATTCGAACAAAGGAGATCAGTTCTGCCATGTGATACTGTAAGACTTGATAACACTGGTCAATATACAGCTTATTCTGAACCACAACAAAGATGCAAGCTTTGCATAGTTATGTTAGAATGATATTCATAAAGTGTCACTGTCATTTGTGTGTAACAAAAGGACGGCTAGATACTGTTTGTTAGAATATCATACTAAGCAGTAATAAGTGGACCCTAGTAAAACACCAAATATAGCCTACGAATATGTTATTATGAAATTCAGTTTGGAAGAACTATTTAAGAACGTAATTTAAGAAGACGAATAATTTTATGCTTTGCGCTAACTTTCATTTCGAGCCTATAGACTCCAAATGGAGTCATAGTGATAATATGAGTTGTAGATGAGATATTAATAAAATAACTTCATTTTTACATAAATATATACCTGTTCATGTATTAAAGTTACTGAAATAATTTTTTGGGAAGAAATTTGTAATTCAGGATTGAAAGGGTTAAAGTCCATTTAATCGTCTGACGACGATATCGTGGACCTCATTAAACATTTCAACATCAAGAGAATAAGAAGCTTAATGTTTCAGCTCTACTCCAGCTGTAAATTGAGACTATACAGTATACATGTAACTGAAAGACTCTGAGATAGTGAGAGAATAATCATTTCGTTATGACACAGCGTTCATAAAATCGTACTTGCATACACGCAGTCACTCATACATGCAAAAAAGATTTGAAACTGGATAGGCTTTCTAAAACTTTGCATTGCCCCATTTAGGTACAACATGACATTTTGGTTTTTTACTTGATTGGCATTAGATTCATATTTCATAGTGCATAATTTTGTGGTGGAATCAATATTGTAAGAGATACAGTGATTTCAGTTGTCAAGGTTTCACGAGGGCAAATGACCAATTCACCGTTCAACGCCAAACCTTCCCACTTAGACCCGCCGCCGATCGCCGAATTCGCCAAATTTTTTATCTCAGCCGAAAATCCGCAGCGCTGAATATCTGTGAAAAAATTATGTTAATTACTTTGCTAGATAACACTCTTAAATTTATAGCTACATTTAGGCCACGGTGCATCAACAAATCTATATGTTTCATATTAAACATATTAAATTTGGTCCTAGGGTAGGCCTAATAAATTTTATTTCATCAGAGATGTTAGTCAAAAACATATTTTTCATCTGAGATGTTGTTTACCGTACATTAGCCGTAAATTAGCAGAATTTTTTTACAATCTTAGCCATAAATTAGCCACATTTGTACAACCTCAACCGTAATTTAGCTGAATTTCAATTTCACACAAAATTACGGCTAAGCCGAATATCAGCCGAATTTGTCTGTCAGTCGGATTTTTTAAAAATTCAGCTGACAGATCTATTCCCACTAATTAAGAGAGTACTCATTAGGGTCGAGTGAACCTATATGACCTAAGATATGCAAGTACTACGTACTAATTGCCTAAAATTCAACCACGAAGAAGCGGAGGGCTTGGTAGGTTCGTTGCACATCAAAGATTTTACTCCTTGATTGACTCTTTTATTCTAATTCGAGAATCGCACAGCAAAACCTATCAACCGACTATCGTACTTTAACTGGTCACTGAGCCATGGAGACGTGACATTAAATCACACAGTTCCGGTTGGATAGCGTAATTGGTAACACGCTTGCTCGACAAGCAGGATGTCGTGGGTTTAAGATGAGGAGTCCCAAACGGATCCGCCTTCTCCAAAATCCTCCGATACGGAAACAGACGTTGAAATTAGTACCGAAGATGAAGAGAAACATCAGTATAGCTGACATCCTTGGCGAGAAACAACAACAATGTTTAACTTAGATAATTCTTTTTTACATACCCTGTGGTCGAAGCAAGCCCTAGCAGCGTGTTCTGTATACTCAAATGAGAGCCCCTCGAATACAGAAGTGGGCAGGGCCAGAACCTCTCTGAGATAGGCGTCAAACTTGTCTTCCACCATGCTACCATTGGTGTCAGATACCAGGCTGAAGGCGTCTACATCAAATACAATATAATGCAATACAATACAATACAATAAGAGAAAGCATAAAATAACACAATGCAATGTAACGCAGTACAATACCATACCATAAAAGAAATGAAATAAAATGTCTTTTATCTTTTTTAGCTACGGCACTAAAGAAATTATCGAAATAAACATTATAAAAGTATAGAAATCACAAAATTATATAATGCAATACAATATAACATAGGACTGACGTAAGATTCAATCGCATCTGTGACAAGTGGCAATGTCAAAATTAGCAAATGATAATTGTCACCTGCGTGCTGTATCGTTTAGTTGTGGATCAGCTCCCGTGTCGACAGTCGACACGAACTATTTTGAGTTCAATTAATGGTTTAGCTCAATGACTTATGTCTATCTACCTCTTGGTCGCTGAACTTTCAGATTTTCTGAGATATTGCAACTTCGGTTAACAGCATATAATATGGTTGGCTGGGCTCCTCTACCTTATTGATTCGCGTGCTTCTGAAACTTAGTTAAGATGTATTATATAAAATTTGCTGATTAATTGACAGATTTATTGACGAACAGAGAGTAAAAAAAAGTATAAACATAAGAGAAATAAACTTCAGCTTACATCTCATTTTATCGACCAGTTTACCAGCACACAGTATAGACAGAGCGGCCTTGATAGAGAGAACTCTCAACACGTCACTGTTGTGCCTGTAGGATAGATATAATACAATACAATACAATGTAATGCAAAGAAATACAATACAACACAATAACTTTAAAGATGTTAGAGAGCGACCTGCTTATTTAGACCCTTGTCTAACATGCAAGTTAATAAGTTAATTGTCTTGATTTTGCATTTTAGCTATTATAATTTAATTATTTATATCAATCAAACCTTACATGTTTGATTATCTAACGTACGAATGAGTGACTAACGTGTCATAGGTAGAGACGAGCAGATTGTACAGCAGAGTAACCGAGTCCTCTACAGAGATCTGAGAGCTGTTTGGTAGACGTTTGTTCAAAGTCCTGAACACAGAGGTCAGTATAGTCCACACCATAGAGGTAGGGACCTCGGTGTGACCGTCCAGCGCTGCCAGGTTACACTCGCGAAACGCTTCTATCACGTTCCATATGTCGACTAGATATACTGAAATATACCAAGCAAATAAAATAAAATAAACAAATGATCTTTTCCAGTGCACAAGGGTGCCAGGGATATTTTGTCGACTGACCTGGGAATCATTTTCAAGCCAATAGCCATCACTCGATTCTGAGGCAAATACGTTAACCAAATTCGTTTCACCAATTTGTGTCAGCATTACCACCTATATATCCAGTACTCCGCCACACGGCAAGTCCAATGCAAACTTCCTACATAAAATATGCTACCTTCTCGTTTAATGATGAATATCTCTTATTCGTCAGTGCAAAGAAAACGAAAGATGAGTCATCGATCAACTAAAAAATCAACGGAAAAACCGAAAGCTGGGCGTGTTTCGAAAGAGTCAACTAACGCAATCACTGAGGAAGGCAATGGAAAACCAACTCAGAAACAATATATGTAACATACCTTGAAATGAGGCATTTCTTTACGCGTGGTAAGAGCACGGCCCTTGTGATGGTATCAACTGGTTGGGTTGATCGATGGTGCGCTCATTAATGAGCCAGAACGAAGACTGTGTAGGAATTTGTGTATTGAACCTGCCATTTTGCTGAGCACTGGATAGATAGTAAGATAGAAAGGCACAAACATCCACAATTGCATATTTATCAAAATTCAATGGATTGTAATATAATTAATATGAATATTTGAGCATTTGGATATTGATTTCTTTTTGCAAGTAACTTTAACTATTGCATAGTAACATGATAAGCGTCTATGTTACCGGGCTCAATGGCATAACACAGCAGAGCCAAGCACAGATTTTAATTTAATTGAACAGAATACAAGCAAGGGCCAGAAATCTGGATATATTACGCACGCACTTCGTAATATAAAGGTATTGAACAACAGGTAATGTAACAATATAATATATTTTATGCGTTTAGTGCACTAGGCCTATAGTCTATAGACTGGAGGCTAAAAGGCATAAGCCACTGGCATGCGATTCAAGACCCAGGCGCAGTTATAAAGTCAACAATTATAAACAATTTAACCAACACAACACACTTACGATTAGTTCTCTTCTGAACAAAGCGCAGTTTGCAGGCCGTGCGATACGTGGCAAAGCGAATCACGTCAAAGTTCTGAGCTCCTATCAATCAATCAATCAGTCAATCTATACCAATAACATAATAATAGTAAAACACACAACGGTCAATCAATTGGACGGCAGACAACAGAAAATACTATAAACTGAAACAAACAGAAAGGTAATCTAGTACATATGTGCGTCTGCCATTTGTGGAAATAAAAGAGGAAACCAGCAAAGGATTCATCCATATAGTGCGGAGCCAGAAGCACATCAGTTAAGTGTCTAACTCGGGAACAGTAAAGGGTTCATCCATATAAATATTATCAAATTACCTGGTTACCTGGTGCTGTCAGGTAGAAGACGACCTCTGCTGGATACATTCGAAAATACCCTCCACCTTGTTCTATCTTGTGTCAGAATCAATAATTCTTCTAACTTCTTCCCTGTCAACGTCACAATCTCATCCAACTATCTTAGTCTAGATCGACCTCTTTTTCTTTGACCTTCTTCCATCCCAAACATGATCAAAATAACGTTGCAATAAATCTCATTCCACCTGCTCTGTCATCAAGCGGCATAATAATATGACTGCCTTATAGGTCCAAACCCCTCCCCTGCTCCCTTTAATATTACTTCATCACTGGGGGTCCACCGAGGGGACGGAGTTGGGGAGGGAGGCAGTTAGCGTATAAGACGGAGTAAATCTTGCACAATTTCATTCAAAAATGATAGTTTAAAGCCATGTATGTCAGGACCTACACTGAACGATTAAAGTCTCTACACTGACCCAGGTACGAATTTAGGGGGTCGGGGGCTATGCCCTCCTCGATTTGAAAATTATTACTATCTGACTCACTCAAATACCAATTTTAAACCGACCCTTGGCCTCACCTTCGACAGGCTCCATTTAATTTGCTCCCCCACCCCCTACAAATGCCAGTAAAAAAATTGCCCTTCCCCAGAAACATTCCTAGATGCGTCACTGAACTGAAAAGTTTCATAAATTCCAGTAAACCATATAATCACCGTCACACCTTATGAAAACGATGTTAATAATACTCGTAATTAACATATTTTAGGTTAACCTTCAATTTGATATATAGTAATTAATGGTCGTATTTCCGAACCAGGTTCTACAAAATGTAATATAATGCTCAATGCTCATGGCATTCAATAACATAGCCATGCCAGCAGAGAAGAACTGTGCAGGCCTACATATATTTCTGTTGGGGGGGGAGGGGGGGGAGGGCGGGCGGATATAGCCTATCTAAGGAAATCATTCAACGTAGCTTTGCACCAAACAGTTCTGTTACTTAATTCAGTTTTACATGCATGACGCTTGGCACAACTAAAAACTAAACTAAAAAGTAACTAAAAAGTAGGCTGTGGCCACTAATTTAACTGCTTTAATCCGTTAACAGTTAAAAGTTAATGTACTTTCTTATTTAAATAGTGAAGGCTAACGCAGTCCCAAAGGTGTGAGACACATTATTCTTTTAAAATAATGAACAAAAATTAAGTTAAATATAAATGCGAGTGTCCTTCTCTTTAGCCATAAACTTACTAATTCACGATATCTCGTTCATTGCAATTCTCTTGACTGCTATGCAGCAGTTAATACTATAATAATTCTTGTTGTAGTAATTTGTTATATTTACATTTTGCTTGGTGGATGGTCAGCTAGAGTGCATTTGTATGGTACGTAGGTATTAGGATGTTTAACGTCAATATTCAGAAGAACAAGGCTTCTCTTCAAGACGGTTGAACACAATCGAGTAATTACCATCACAAAGATTGGCCCCAAGCTTACAGCTTTACTCCACAAAGTACCCTACAGTTTAAGACAGAGTACCAAGTGAAAGTAGAGTAGAGTAGAATTATACATATATAAGCTCATGCGTGAAACCTATATTATGTATACAGTATCTATCAATCAACCAATGAGGATTTCCGTTCGGTTCCGCACCCAAAGGAACGTCAGGGACGTCTGAAGCGGAATCTGCAGCAACAGACAGCTTCTAACCACCAGAGCACTCCTGCAAATGCATAAGCCGATGAGAGAGCGAGATCTAAAACACTGCAAGTCTGTTATCCAAAAGGCAAGAAAGTCTGAAAGTCACTGTAATATCATATAATATTAGATTGGTTGATTGTGCAAGAAGATTATTATATAGACGAGAAGAAAATCTGTGATGAGAATGAGTTTCAGTAACATGCAGCGACGGCCTCTAGCGGTGTTACTAATCGCAGCAAGGTTCTCTAGTGCTGAGCAAACTAGCCACTAATTGCTCTCCTACGTCCTCGAAACAGCATAACATTGTACCTATAACATTTCCTCGGCTACAGCATCTTGGGCGAATATAACACCAGTTTGTTTCCAAAAGGGATGCAGAAATAGCATCATCTTATAAACTGAAGAACT
Organism: Enchytraeus norvegicus; assembly: GCA_034695365.1. Classification (NCBI taxonomy): domain Eukaryota; kingdom Metazoa; phylum Annelida; class Clitellata; order Enchytraeida; family Enchytraeidae; genus Enchytraeus; species Enchytraeus norvegicus. Next base: position 22,581 of record JAQFZF010000079.1, read on the forward strand.
AGTTCTATCCTAGATCTTGCACGTCTATTACTACTTTACTACTTTAATAACCTCAAGACTCATCTCTTCCCACCCTAGATCAGTTCCAATAGACCTTTATTGTTTTGGATAATGGACTTGCACAGTGTATGGATCTCGCTTTCTCTTCGGCTTAAGAACTTGCGGGAGTAGTGCTCTGGTTGTACGAAGATGCCTGTAGTTGCACATACCGTTCGATGCGTCCCTGACATGTAAGCGTGTGTGGAACCGGACTTTAAATCCTCATGGATTGATTGTATTCAAAACAAATGCAGAAATGGCAACAGCCCAAACAGCTCAATTAATAGTTCAATCCTCATTTATGTCTTTTGCAATTGTATCAACATACAATGGAAAAAAATTGTAATTGAGTGCATGGCAGAGCTGACAGGATAGTTGCCGTGCAATCAAGTGGTTCGGCGTCCAATACGCTTCCAAAATTCTCGAATTAGCCTCGAAAGTCACATCAAAACATTGCACATTGTACGTGGTATGACTCTATATAATAGGACTATACCATTGGCCAATTGTAGTCAAAATTAACATCTAATGTATAAAGTTTTAATTTTAGAACTTCAGTTGTGAGAAACAAAGAAATAATAAAAATGACAGCAAGAATAATCCGATTTATTAATTAAATAGGCAATAACTCAAATACAACCACAAGGTCCTCAACTCTCCATACTAACATCGAGTACATAATATTAAAACCTGCAGAGCAAACCGAGAGCATCACTAAAGGTCTAAATTCTTGGAAATATTTCCATAATTAATAGGTAATTCAATTGAGAACTATTTACATGAAGAGCCATAAAGAAATGGTGAATTGTAAACCTCTTCAGAGTACCCTAGATATGCTATAAAATAAAGTACAGCTCAGTGTGCAGATAAGCCTAAATATTGTGAGTTGAATTATGTGAGGCTATCAGCTGCAATATAATATTTTATTAAGTGTGCTGAGTTGCATAACGTTTTGCATAAGACCCTATGACAGCGCAACGGCGGCGCCAGAAATTTTGAAATGGGGGGGGCAAAGCAATATTTTAGAGGGGCATATAACGTTATCAATAAGCATGCGCTAATTGAGTGGAAAATCTTGGGGGGGCAAAGGGGGGCAAACATTTTCTACGGGGGAGGGAGAATTGCCCCGCTGGACCCCCCCTTGACGCCGCCACTGTGCAGGGGTCGCTAAATAAGTCTGTCTGGCGAGTCACAGAAAAATCGTTTTGAAGTTCGTGAGCCACAGTGTAATTCCTTCATAAGATTTACGAATCAAAATCATTCATTTTCAATGTATGCCTTGTTCGCAGCACTTCGGTAGATCTATATATATATATACTAAACTAATTCATTTAAAATGTTTGCTCTAGGATACCAGTTCTAACTGTCTGCATAGAGACATAAAGCTACTAAATGATACATAGTTTAGGCCTATGTACAGTGTACACTGTACAATTCTGATTATTCATATGACGTATCAGTACATATGGTTCGGTTTATGTGTAACCGGTAGTGCA
>JAQFZF010000080.1:0-24085 GCA_034695365.1 Enchytraeus norvegicus
GAGTCCTGGCACACAATTTTCCTTTCCAGTGTGATTACAAACTCACTACTAGTAGAATAGTATGGGGGCAAACTTTGAGGGTGTGGGGGGAATTTCCCCCCAGTTTATATGTTAAAATATCCCCTGGTGTGGCGTTGTATTATGCCTGCATTTAGTATCATATTTTATCTAGTATCATATTTTATTTAGTATTTCATTAGCATTTAAATAACTTATAGTATGTTATTGTTCTCAATGAACTCGGCAAGATTGTGAGATCGTTCAGAACGAAACAAGCATTTCAGATGTACTTCGATTGCTGTTCTTACTATTGCAGCTTGCTGAAGACTGCAAACCAACAGTCGTACGACTGAGAATTGATCGCGTGACCTCTGGTTTCAAAGGCCGCTTTGCAATCACTGGACCACCATGTCTCTCCTTTAGGACTAATTTAATTTATTTCCAGTCAGTAAACGTAGGACTTTGTATATCTTGCCTAGAATATTTTGGAAGGGCAATTTATGTTAACCTCTGGACAGCAGTTTCATTTACCTATGTTATTTACTTCCTTGCTACCACAATAGGCCTACTATTTACTATTACTAATACTTTCTACTATTTACTTTCTTTCTACTTTCAAGAGGAAAGTTCATTTACCGAAAGATTTCTAAAACTTTAAAGTTGAGAGAAGCCTGCTTGAGGTATGTGTGCGTGACGTAGAAGCCTCTATGCAGATGAGGGTCACGTGGTCAAGGTGATACGTCATAGATCAACCACTTTCTCCGCCCATAACTCCTACAGTCAATTCCTGAGCCCACTTATCTGCCAAGTCATCCAAATTATATTAATTATCATGCGATTTAAATTAGGCCTAACTAAATTATATTATCAATCAAATTTTATTTATTATGATCATCTCAATTATTCAGTTAGTGAAACGATAAATGAATCAAGCAATGTGTCAATAACCCAGCCTTCATTAACTTGATCAATCAATCTGTGCATAAATCATGCAAATTCAAAAATCAATATATTTATTAATAAAAAACAAGCTAATCAATCAGTTTGGGCCCGAAGGTCAATTCTGGGCGATATATTATACTTCTAAGCAGCCAGGAGACCGTCGCTTCGGTAACGACTAGGTCTGTTCCTGATAGATTTCTTTGATAAATATTAAATGTTATAACGTAACATTTCCTAGTACGCCTATTTATTGTAGATAAAATATGCAATGTGTAAAATTGTGAAATTTTCTCTAGGTTTGTTTACGCTAAGTCGTTTAAGCTTAGACGTTTACGCTAAGCTAAAATTTATATTATCAGCGGCCTGGCAGTGTGTGAATAACTTAGCGTCTTTCTCAGTCTAACGATGTTTTCAGGTGCGTTCTGATGACATTGAATCACATGCCGTTATACATGTCATTGTATTGTAGGCCCTCTTCTTCCTCTCCTTAGGGTCATCTCTGATATCCCCTACTGGTGAGAAAAGCGACGCTTAATCCTAATCTATTATATTTGTACTTGGTAAAAAATGTAGGTTTATCTCTATATGATCCTTTTTCCTTTTTTCCTTTTAGTATTCCAGTATTAGACAGATGACAGGACGCATCTGTTTACATAGTTTCTTTTCTTAGTTGCTGCTTTTTTTCTCTCGCTCTCTCCATGATTAGACGTATCATTGCCGCTTAGAGCGCACAATGCCGCAAGCGTCGATATCTAATAATCTGCCAGACACCTGGGGTTATTCTTCTTGTTGATCTGACCTGGGATTGATCCCAGGTCTTCTTGATTCTGAGCCAGACGCTCTAACCACTCGTCCATAACCCCCTCCCCTCCCACTGATGTCGTCAGATGATACACGAAAATTAAATTTGTCTTGATTGACTGATTGATTAATGCATATATGTCGTCATGCTGTAATGAAATGCAGGGACCACTCAAGGTTTCAGATGGGGGACGGAGTATCAGAGCTGACGACCCTGACATCATCCTTCAATGAGGAAACTGACGTTAAACCTTAATTATTATTATATTTCTCCAGCCCAAAGTTATAATATTTATTAAATTTGTCAGGTATAATATGTTAGTAAGTTTTTCCACTTTTTTCTTACTGTTGGCTAGTTCTTTCGCCCCAAAAACGAGGCCCAGTATCCTCCAATGGTGGAACGAATTAGTCAATGCAATTTCTATAAAGAAAACTAATCAAGTGTCGGCAGTGCTCGATTTGTCGTGGGATATAACGGAGCCCTGCCTCAATATCATGGGCTGCCCCACTTTCAACGGGGCGGCCGGTAACCTCCCTCCCCCACCCAACAGAAATCTGTAATCCATTAATTTTTCTGGCTCATCCATTATCTTTTCTAATTTCTTCATTTGCTTTTTTTTCTTACGGCCCAATTCACGCACTTTCTATCGGAAATTAATTCCAAAATGTTTAGCATCGAATGCTATAGCCAACGTTGGTAGGTGTCAGTGAATGTCATAGAAGTAGTTCATTAGCATGACGCATAAAGATTTGACTCGTGTGACCTTCCATATCAATCATTGTCTACACCGTACTTAACAATACATCACTCCATGATAATAGGCTCTCGATGTGCGCGGAATTCTTCCACAATGGTTCGATGCAGGACCTCCCATTCTTCCTCCTAAAGTCCCGGTCAGATGTGACTCTGTAATAGAAAAAAGGGCGAAAAGTTTGACCATATGTGCCGGGTGAGGATCATAAATCAAGGGCGATTAGTTCCAGGGTGAATTGTAAGATAAGTGGGCACAAGATATTTCACAGTATTTATCGGACTCTATGAAATTTTAAATCGAAGCGATTCATAGTTATTTTTTGAATTATCGGACGAGAGCTGTCTGTTTGGAGGCAATTTATAGATCTTGAAATTATAATTTATTGTTCTGATATTATTGATAAATAGGTCGATATTTTTAGGACTCAATATGCCTGGATTATATGCAAGTACACTACAGTCATTGTTTATACGTCATGTGCATATTTGCTAGATAATGTGCTAATAAATAAGCTGCTTCTAATATTTTATGTTCGAATCTAATTGACAGAAATCTAATTAACAAGTTCAAATGAGGACAGAAAATATGCATTTTTTTCTGTTCAATTTAAGTCAAGTTCTTAACACGTATGCTTGGCATACGCACATGCTAGTTTGTTGATATCGCAGCAATGCTATCAATGCAATGCAATGAGTTAGTAGCAATGCTACTAACTCATGCACACGATAAGCCTACCAGACACACTTGGGACATCCTTATGTTGACTGACCTTGGTTCTTTCTGCCTTGCCTTGAATGATGGACTTGCACTGTACGGGATCTCGCTTCTCTTCTGCCTATGCATTGCAGGAGTGTTCTGGTGGATTGAAGCTGACGGAAGTTGCACATTCCGGCTGAGACGTTCCTGACATATCCTTCGGGTGGGGAATTATGGTCAAATACTGATTGATTGATTGATTAAGCATAAAGCTGATGCTCTTTTGCGACTGTAGATAGAGTATCACTCTAATCAGTCATCTGGATATTGCTGCATCGGAGAAATGCGCTGATAATTACTGTCATACATGTAAATTAACTGTATAGACAAGAAAAGTCCTTGTTAACACCGCTTCTATAGCTATAATGGGGCGAGATAGGACGATTTGACAGATCTTTATGTTATGAAAATTTTTTCGAAAATCGGCGAATCCTATCAAATTCGCCATACGAAAATTAGTAAAAATGACTACTAACATCTAGAATTAATTATTAACTATCAAATTTTGGCGCCCTTTTCTGGTCTATAATCTATTTCACTGGAATACCCTGTTAGGAAGTTGCTAGATTACAACAGTGCTATCAATAGCGTATAAAATAATATAATTGACAATTATCACTGTATCACTTCTTATTTACTACTATAGAATGCTCCCACTGGTAATTGCTTTCGTCAATCAAACCTTGCAAATCGTTCCTACAATTGACCCAGAATCGAATATTTATCTAAACCATTGTTTTTATTGTACCACAGAGGCGTTATGCTCGACGTGCAGTGTGCCTCAGTGGCTCTTTAAGATCATGTTTTGGCTGGGCTACTGTAACAGCATGATGAACCCGATCATCTACGCCTGCGCCAGTCGAGACTTCAAGAGAGCCTTTGAGAGGATCTTGAGCTGCCGGTGGAGAGCTCGAGCCAGACACGTGGTGTACCAGGAGGCGCTCTACGCCAGGAATAGAGAGGAACTGGAGAGGAGGAGGAAAGAGGTAGTTGTGATCAACAGAAAGGACGTCCCTGACATCATCCATGGATGAGAAAATGGATGTTAATCCTTTATTATTATTATTTTTAAGTGCCCTCTGGCTGCATTGCGAACCTACCGAAAGGCAAAGGTACGATTAATCATGGAGTAGAATTATAAAATCAAAAACACAAAAATAGCAACTAGGAAAAGAAATTGGCACGTTTTTCTGTCATGTGTGAATAGATACGGATATTAAAAATTGCTGCAAATTGGTTCGATGTTGGACTTTTTTTTGTTCGGCACCCAACGATTACCTCTATAGTTTCAAGTCTGAGCATTATTGGGTGTCTAATAAAAATAAACAATATTAAAGATCACTGAGATTTTAAGAAATTAAGGGGAATTCGGAGGTTAATTTGCTAGTATGAGTGGGGGTGGACCTCCTAAGCCCCACATAATATGAGCACTATGTGTGATGGATATTTGTGATTTTATAGTCTCTAGTCGATTAGCTTATGAGTTTGGTGCGATATGGAATATTACTTTATAGAACTTAATTGAAGTATCGATCAATGTTATATTCACAGATGCGTGAGAAGCAGAAGCGCCATCAGCCGCAGTCAGGATTAGAACCTGTGACAGCGAACGGTAGAGGCGCGCGTTCTACTGGAGGTGTTAGGTCCATGAGAGGTACGATTAACCGGGTTCTTGCCGTCAGCTCACTGAGGTCAGCTGCTGCTCAGGGGTCTTCGAGACTTGCTCAAGGTTAGATTAATCAATCAGTCAGTCAATCAATCAATCAAATCCAATTAATCAATCGATCAATCAGTCAGTCAATCAGTCAGTAAATCAATCAATCAATCAATCAGTCAGTAAATAGATAAATCAATCAATCAATCAAAAGAGCGCCTGTTCAATGACGTTAGCTGCTTAAGGGTCCTCGAGAGCTTTCTCAGGATTTGTCAATTATTATGTTATAGTTTTCCCTGACATTATATTTGGGTGAGAAAACGTACGTTAAACCTTAATTATTAGTAAATGGAAGTTTTACAACATAGATAGTATCCTAATTTAGGACTTTTGCTAATATATTTTTATGGACGATATGATAAAATTCGAGGATTTTCGAAATGACAAATCGAAAACTGAGTTCTTGCAAGAACTTTAATCTCGCCCCATCAGGGCCGGATTAGCCATTGGGCTAAAGGGGCTGTAGCCCAGGGCCCCCGAATTTTTGGGGGGCCCCCAAATATGAAAGTAAGTTTTTTACCAATTATTGTAAATGGATGGATGCAAAGTGCAAACAGTGGCGCAAAATCTAGAAAAATTTTGAAGGGAGAGCCAAATTTGTTGTTGAGTCCAAAAAATTTTTTCGCTCGCTCCGCTCGCTCAATTTACGTACCTTACATATTTTCAGGACATTGAGGAGACCATTGTCACGCCCTGCCCGCCTTTCTCGACCCCCCCCCCACCCCGCCAAGGTCGAGGAGGAGGTGGAATGGGGAGGCGTATGTGTTAATGCAAATAGTGCTCCGAAAAACCTGTTTTGTAAGGGGCCCCCTGATTTATATTAGCCCAGGGCCCCCGAGTTGGCTGATCCGGCCCTGCGCCCAATTATAACTATAGGCTAGATAGTGTAGGTTGCAAAAACTAATTTAGCATTCACTTCTCTTGTCCATTTCGAAAGTAACACAAATTCAGATAAAATCCTCTTTTACTCGTACATGAAAAATGAAAATTACGTTACACTTTGCAGTTGTAGTTTTTTGCGCGTAGGCTATCCCAACCCAATGAGTTATGATAGACAATATTTCTCTGATTTGGTACATTCTCTAGATAGTATCATAGTAGGCTTACTTAAGTACTTCTGTGTATTAAGATCGACGATCGAAGGCTATTTAAAACAGTTAGGCCTACTAGAGTTCGTCAGTTCAATACTCAACGGACCGACCAATCTTCAGCAATCTGCTTTACAGATTATCAGTGGCGGCTCACACCAGGTCGCACCAGGTCAAATGACCTGGTAAAAATCTTCTGACCTGGTGTGTGATCTGGTGACCAAACCTGCCTGATTATTATATGGCTATAGCATTACTCCATGGCTCAGTGTGTAAACGCGCCGGCATTTATGCCGAAGGTTTAGCGTGGAAGGTCCGGGTTTCGGTTCCCGGTCGAGTCAATCAGAGAGTAAAATCTCGGATGTACAACGGGCCAACCAAGCCCACTATCCCTTCGTGGGTCGGATAATTTGTAGCAATTAGTACGTTGTGGGTGACTACTTCGGAAGATTGCGAAGGTTACCACAGTTCTGGCGTATATGATTCAATTATCAAATTGGACTGTATAGAGTGGGACTGGCGACCTCACCATCAGACTAATGACTATGTCACCTGTGTGCTGCAATCGCTCAGGATCGGGTTCAGCTCCGCGCCTACGTTCGGTGACGAATATGGCACACAACCTTTATTTATAGTAGCCTAAATCATACCAAGGCATCTCTATACTTCACAACTTTACATAATCATACAAGGTTATACCAAAGATAATTAGAAACACAATACAAAATCAAATTGTCAATACATACATACTAGTTATAACACACACAAAAAAGTAAAAATGTAAAAGTACAACAGACTAGTAAACTTACAAACTAAAGTATAGTAGTACTAGTAATTTATTAGCAACTTCATCATGACATACGCATGATGTTATAAGCTGGAGACATAGGCATGTACATGTACAAAACACATTACTACAAGCAGATAAAGTATCAGTCTTTCAAGAAGAGAGATTTTAACAATATAGGCCAATATAGTATCAATATTCAAATAGCAGGCTGCTTATAGAAAATTTGATTGTGAGAGTAGTGCAGAGGAAGCGTTCTGTTGTGGGATCTCTTTCATAGGTTATAGGTGTCTATAGGATGATCGTTAAATTTTGAGTAGTAACTGATGCAGAACGTGAGTGTTCATCAGTGAACATGCTGTTAAAAGAAGTTCTATCTAACTTCCAGCTCATTCAGAGTCGAGCAGTAACATTATCATTCAAGGATTGTTGTCGATTCTCCCCCAGATGATTTAACATGACCCGGTGTGCATCAAATTTTTTTGCTACGTAGTCACTGGGTAATGACTACTGAGCTTGATTCAGCACTAGATCTCAGCAACATTTCAGACCGGTTCACATAATGACTGCCAATGCTTAACATAACATAACATGTAATGGGTAAGGAAGCATCATATGCTTATTTAAGACCCATATAATGGGCAATGGAGAGCTAAGTAGCCATGGAGCGAAGCGCCACAATCGATGTGGCAGTCTAGACTTTTCTTGCAACTTAGCAACTTCCATGAGCTCAGTGCGGCGTGTGGATTGCCTGTTCTTCCAGAGCTGCCATCGAATTCACTTCCAGAAGTCGATGGCAGATCATTCAAGAGTGGGATTTAGAAGACCGTATCAAAGCACTTTGATTCGAGATAACTCCTTCAAATACTGGCTTCAATTCAGGATGCAGCATACTGCTCGGTGTAGTTGGGTCGACCTCTCTTGCAACTAGCTGTAGGCTTCATATCATGGAACTGATACTGGTAACATTGTCAGTTTAGTTTTCAAAACTGAGATGGTTGCATCATCTGGACCTGGTACATACAATTCTTCCGGCGTGTTTGTGAACAATGGTCCTTTATTCCAAATGAAGGATTCACCTTGTATGTCAATCCATGACTAGAAGAATATAGAGATTGTCTAAAAGCTAGGTACCCTAATTTTTATGACGAATAGCCTAGCTCGCTTAGTGTACACGTGAAGAGTATGCCGAACTGAACCAGTCTATATCTTTGTTTTCTGTTAGGTGAACTTTCTGCACCAATCAGAAAGCCGGGTGCTTTAATTTCACTGTGCACGTTTGGTGGTCAAGGTCATCTATGTGATAAAGATGTTAGTGGAGCACATAAGGCTCACCTGGACTAGAGAGTGCTCTTCATGAAGTTCCTCTTGTCATTGTGTTTAATGCAGTTTATTAGTTTTTACAAAGTTTGGTGCACACATTATTTAGGTTTGGTTTTATGTTTTAATTTTGTATGTTGTGCGAAAGCATTAGTCTCCAGTCTTTGATACTAATATTTAAAGAGATATTTATTATTTATTTTATTTATTTAAATATTGTTTTCCTATACACTAGAATATGAGTCAACGCTCTTAAATTTCAAGAGCGTTGATGGATCAGTAAATATTGTTAGAATCACTTGATTTTTTTCACTGTGTGCTTTTTCATATAGGTGAACAAAAAGAACAACATGCCTCTGAAAAAATTTGAATTTCATTTTTTTGGACCACCCTAACGGATATTATATGGCTTTACAGCGATAACGCCATGTTGGGGCCGGCAAATGTAATATAGACCAACCCAAAGCTCTTGTTTCATAGAAGTCACTGGTTAAGGCGACCCCTCAGAAAGCAAAATTATCTCCAAGAAAATATGGCATAGAAACTCAACAGTTGCATGCCATGGACCTGCCGTTACTGGGTAGTGCACTGATAGAGAGACAGCGATTTCTAATCATGATTTGCCCCTTTCAGTTGGGTGAATGGATGCATTTCAGGTGGATGAACTCTGGGATTCGAACTGTGAACCAATGGAACCTGAGTCGGACACGCGACGCCAACCAATTTTCTATCCGCTCAGCCAATTCTTTAAGAATCACGTCATTGAACTGTCTACTTTTTTCTGCATTTAGGCCTAGCACAATTTATCAGACCTTCTATATCACCTCTCAGATCAATCGGCTTAAAGTACTTGATGTCGTCAGGGGCAGCATTAGTTGCTATAGATTACGTATAAACTGCAGTTTGATCACTGTTGATGCTCTCCTGGTTAAGCTTATAAATATAAATAAATACAAATCATGCATAGTATTGTATAGATCTATAGTTACTATACATAATACATATGGTAGACTATATGGGGCTCTGGTAAAGAGACATGCCTGTGTCAATATAATTTTACCGATTTTCTTCAAATTGGCGCAGATAGTGTAGAATAAATTAGGGTTAAGGTTGGGTATAGGGTTGGGGTGGGGGTTAGGCCAGCCTTAACCCAAAACCATATCATAACCCTAACACAACAAGTAAATAAAATATGACACAGGCACGTCTCTTTACCAGAGTCCTATATAGTATATACTTTCATATTATGAATCAATGGTTGATTAATAACTGATCAATACACTTATTGCCTACGTCATTGTTCAAAGCAGTAATTTAAACAGATTTAAATTATCAGTGAAATTGAGTGAATAATCTCTATCTGTTATAAATTTGTGCAAAATTTTCACAACATTTGTCAAATATTTTACATAATAGTACATATGTAAATTCATTTTAATATATTGCACATTTGTATTATTTGTACCGTTTTGTTCAACTTTATGTTTCATTTAATCAGTATCTGAAGTACTCATTTCATATGAAGAGCTTGGCTGCTCCATATTGAGCTGCATAATGGCAGCATTGAATCTGCTGGAGAATACAATATACGAACTAGCAGCTAACACCGCTGAAGATGGCAAATGTGGCAGTAAGACAATTTTACATGTGAAGCTGACAGATTCTGCTCTAAAAGCTATTGAAGAATTTCATGGCTTGAAGGTATCTTTTAAATTGTGCATTATGAAAACTCTTTACAAAATAACAAAATTAATGATAATATTCTTGTATATACGAGGGGCGATATGAAAGTCTTGATCATTGCTTAATAATTTTAAAAGTACTCGTCAGAAATAATTAAAATTTTGCAGCAACATTATACAACCTATTACCGGTGAATATACTAAATTTATTTTTCGATATATTCACCGCTGCACGCAACACCCTTCTATCATCGATTTCGCCAGATGGCCAGAACATGGCTTGTCTTTAATGTCACTTAGAACTACCACCCTTGAAGTCGGTCAGCCATCGTCTAACACTCGGATAACTAAGCACAGATTCTCAATAAACTTTTTCTAATCTATCACTGATTTCCCTTGCAGCTATACCCTCTTTCATAAGAAATTCAATTACAGCTGTTTGCTTAATAGGGCCAAAGGGGGTCTATATGGGCGGTCATCTTGAGTATTGATAAGTGGCGCCACCTACCGCATAAAACAATTATATTTACCAGGAATGTCAGTCTGTTTCCAGTTAATGTTACTGCAAAATTTGAATAATTTCTGAAGAGACGTTTTAAAGTTATTAAGTAATGATCAAGACTTTCAGATCGCCCCTCGTATAATGTGTACTTGATTTATCATTCATATTTTCAGTTGTAGTTAAATTATGAATAATTTGCCTATATTAACACTAGTTATTCATGTTACAATCTATTATATATTATCTCATTTAATCATTATGTATTATAATATACATTTTGTAAAGAGATATCTTTATTAAATGCAATTTATACTATTTTGTGAAAAAAATAATTTTTATTGTAGGGCACAAGGAATCATGCATCCATCAAATTTGAAGGCAATCAAGGGGTATGTACTAGTTCTTATCATAATAAAACCTTAATTTGTTTTCACAACTTTTGAATATGGCCAATGAAAGAATGTCTATTAATTAAAGAATTAGAAATGCTAGTTTTATGTTTTGATTTAGTCAATATAAACTTATTGTACATATATATATAATTATAATTGAAAGGAAGGGGTATAAGTAAAGATTGTGTATAATGTTGGGTTTCTTTTCACAAGTATGTCAGAAAGACAGAAATGGATAGATCTGTCTCTATATAGTTTTACAGCTTCTTTATCAATCACTAACTTGTGCCCTATAGATCAAGTTTCTACTTGTGCTTGGTATAAGTACTACGTACATAGGTATGGTAAGTATACCAAACTTGTATATTACTAAGAATATGTACCAAGTATAGTAAGTATACTTACTATCATTGAATTTCAAGTCATAATTTTTCTGATTTTTTGTTAGGCGTGTTATAATTCCCTAGTCTCTTGGATTTTGACGCATTATCAAATTATGCATACTTAGTAGGTATATACTATATTTTCAGGCAAGTATCCACAAGTGCTGTATTGGATATTCAACCAATTAAATACTGTACTAACAGCTGAACCTAGATTTAATGCCAATTTCATATCCCGAAAGATACAAAAAGATATCAGATTAAGTAGCTAGTTGATTTTTGATATTAATTCATGACTGATTTATATCTTGATCAAGAGTTTTTGATCTTGATTGATTTAGATGACAAAGATACCCCAGTGTATATCCATATATAATATTTGTACTGATAATCAATTAATTAATTTACTAATTGATTGATATTGACTTGAATGATAACATGACTGTATTTGTTTATAAATGCGCAGATTATAAAGATCCCTAATCCAAGTATAGCTGGGGGCAGTGATGCAGATGAGGAAAGCACTAGGAAGTTTGGTTTCCTGGTGGCCGGTGTGTACGGGGGGCAGGATGGCAGCTTTGAGTGCATTAGGCAGACCGGTGCTGCTAAAAGGTATAGTCACATTTAATATATTCACATATTCCACAGTTGCTATTTCTTTGATTTTATTTTCTTCATTATATTTTGATAAAATGTACCCGGTGACACTGCATAGTTGTAAATATACTTATGATAATTATAGTATATAATACTATATATATTATTAAAATGTACTGATTTTGCAAATTTCACAATTGATAATATATTTTACATTTAACTCTCTTTCATAAATACATTGTCAGCTTGTTTTTGTTAAAAAATCTGAATAATGTAGTTAAAGAATTGTGAATCGATAAATGGCAGCTGTATTTCAGTTGAAAGCTAGGTTCATCAGTTGATTTAACAAGGTAAAATTTTGATTGATTGATTAAGGGGTATTTTTGTAAGCACGATTCAATTAACTATTGCGACACGCCCAGAGTTTATTACTACTATGTTTCAAACTATCTTTATAATATGCATTGTTAATGAATGTAATATCATTAGTATGTTATTTTTGTTTTATTCATAAATATATTATTGACATTGATGGATTGATTGATTGATTGATTGACAATTAATGTATTTAGGAAGTCAGTGAGCACGCCGCTAGAGTCAGTAGGAGTGATGACTCATAAGCTGACAGTGCAGGCGTCAGACGATGTTTATCAGAAAACTCTTGTCAAGATGTCGCTAGCGGAGGAGGAAAGCAAGAAAGCTAGGTCACTGTTACTCTACTTTATTTGTAAACCCAATTCTCTGATAACTGCATTTTATATTCGGGTATCCAATTCCTCTGCAATTATTTTATAATTCGATAATTTGCTTTGTTTAGGTTGGTTTGATCTTACTCGTTTGAATTAACTAAGTGTTTTTCATTCCTGTTATTTATCAAACCCTTACGGCATAGACATTATCACCTCATGTCATTTATTATCTAAGGTCAGGAAAGTAACTGCCTGAACTTGTTAGTTGAGCAACACGTCGTCAGTGCTCTATTATAGGTGAGGTCCAGTGTCTATAGAGTGTCTTTGTCGAGTGTTAAATTGATTGTCACCAATGTCAATTGATACCATTGCCATTTAATTAATGTTCTTCTCTTATTTAGTTATTTAGCTTATTATATGCTCGTAGTAGTTTCTATGTTATTACTACTTTCTTGTCTAGAATCAGTAGGCTACTGGGATGAAGTTAAAGTTATATTTAAGTTTTTGTTTTTATTATAGTTATATTTAAGTTTTTGTTTTTGGTACAGGACGAAGGAGATAAAGCCTAGTGGACCTAACATATCACGTTGTGTGCGCAATGTTAACAAGAACAGTCTCTCTAACTTTGGCTCGGTGCAGAGTGTTTTGGCGAGACGCACAGCTGGTAACACTGCTGCAGCGCTGCCACAGCTTACAGCTGTATCTAATATTGCTCATCAGACTAAATCAAGCAACTCAATTGTTAACAACACTGCAAAGAAGTATTCAACCGATATCAAACACATTCCACTGCGGTAAGTCGGGCTGACATATGCTTTGTATTAACTGTTTATCAATAAATGTGTAGAATTGTCGAGTTGGTAAATAGAAATAGCTAATTAAAAGGTGTTCCCATTTTGGCTACGCGATATGTGGGATTGTGGGTCTCGTGAAAGTAGACCAGTAAAAAATGCCATGTTTTACTTAAGAAAACAATTTCTGATACTGAGAAAGACAAGGGGTAACCATCTCAGAAGCCAGATCTTCCAAAGCTAAGATCTACATTTTTAGTGATACTCTTGAATTATAATAATTATTTTTGTGGTACTCTTGAATACTATTTCAATGTAATGGCCTCACTTCATCTATATTTTAGTCATTAATTATACTGATTTTTGAAATGTGTACATTGTTGTGTGCAGTGATAGAGTCATTCATCTGCTGGCTCTCAAGTCATACACCAAACCTGAACTACTGCTGCGACTAAAGAAAGGTTAACATCATCTTGCTCTCTTCTTGCTTTTAGCATAACAATTTGCTTGCGTAGGGCTTAACGATAATGACAACTGTAATGTTGGTTTTGCCATCCAGAGGTCCCATCAACAATGAATTGAACTTGAAGATACAGTTAATAAACGCATACCAACCAGCACAGTGTCGCTGTGCACACGACATAGCTCAGTTTTCTGCTGTATATGAAAATAATTGCTTTGGGCAAACTTCTATCTATTCTTACACATACAAACCTGGTTATAAATTGCCCTATCTCGTTTGCTTGATATGTCACATTTTAAACTTGCATCATAACAATAGCATTGTTAAATAACCTAAATGGTTAGAAAGGGAGCTAATTCAGCTGTCTGTCACTGTCCGTCGATAAAACTACAATAGTTCAAGAAATGTTGTTGCCTTATAGAACAAGCTGATCAGCAATAGAAATTATCCTTTAAATGGAGCGGGTTTGTGATAAGCCAAATTCTTGCAACTTCCTGACTGATCGACTCCTTTGTAACTATAGCAATATTGAAGTGCTAAATATCAGATGATCATAACAGGTGTGTTGTAATGTGTAGATGGTATCTTAGAGAAGGACAAGAACTCGCTAGGTCCTCTACTCAGTCAGGTGGCTAGCCTGAGTGTTAAAGAGAACAGCTATTCCCTGCAGCGTCACATCTACCACGAGGTTTCTATTGACTGGCCTCTCTACACAGATGAGGATAGACTGCAACTCAGCAGGTTGTTATGTACTATTGTAAAATTATGACAAATATCAAATTGATCTTTTCCTAATATAATTCAATAAGGATTTAATAAAGGCTAAACCATCTAAAGGCTTTTAAAGCCCAATTAATTTGTCAGTTTCACATCAGTGACGGGTTACCCCTAGGATTCAAATTGTGAACCAGAGAAGCCCGAGTCTGACACTCAACCGATGCGCTATTGGTTCCGACTTCACATAATGTCGAATTTCTCATCCTAATATTGACATAACTAGAGAAATTCTATGTATTGATGGCTAATTTAATGCATGTACATGTACATCGGTCGTGTGTAAAATTAGTTGCAGTAATATAGTTTACTTTATATATAGCCTTTGATGCCATTTTATTACGGATGATTTAGGTCCGAGCTAATTTGTTGTCTCTAACATCATCCTTGGATGAGGAAGCAGATATTGAACACTGATGCAGTAAGGATTTTTTTATAAATGAAAAGGACTAAAAAATATCATTCAAAAATTTAATCAGAATCTCTAAAGTTAATCATTTATAATAAATATTTTGTCATTTTGTTGTTGCTGCAGGAAGCTGCTGACAGCTCAGAGTTCCTTGGCCTCCGACACTCAAACCATTTCACCGTGTCATAGCGTTGGTAGTCATGGCGATACATCTCCCAACTCTATGGTAAGTTTTGGCATCAATCGGTCAATCAGAAGCAGATTTTGAAACGATAAGAGTAAGCAAAAAGAGAACAGAAAATAAAAGTCTGCTTTATAAGCATATAATAATCTTCAGTCACTTGCAACAGATAACATCGCTCTAACTACTAGACTACTGCCACCACTGACCGCCAGTAATGTTAGAACACGACTAACAGTAATGCTTGAATATTATAACAGAAAAAATATTACTATATTAAAACCTTTTCTGCTATTATTGCATAGAACATTACTCTCTGAAGATTTAGTATTCAGTCTCCTATCCAACTGCGATAAAAGGACTTGTTATTATTATGTTGTAGCAATTAGTTCCATCGTCCTTTTGTCTTGGTCATGCCATTAAATTTATAATTTATAATTATTATTGAATGATTGACGGAGTAGGCTAAGAAGCGACGGATAGCTCACACGAGGAGGGAAGAGGAACCCGGCACCGGTGGTCCGGCGACCGGTGCTGCTGGTGTTGTTTTGCCTGTCACACAACCACTAGAGCCCGCTAAGGTCGGGCGGCTTAGGGGCAGGCCTTCCATCAGTGGTTTGTACATCTCACATCTCTGTCTGAGTGATTTACTGATTTAGAAAAATTTAATCGTTTATTGAATTTTATATCATCAGTTCCTCTTTGATTTATTGAGTTTGAAATATTGCACCTTTCATTTGATTTTGTTACATTTATTAGGATCACCATTCACCATCCATAGATGCTCAAGTTCACATCCCTTGTTAAACCTTCTTTTAGATTTTAGCTGTTATGTGATACAGATGTAAATATTTAAATGTTATATTTTTTTGACAGTTTTTGTTTTGCAGAAGCGTTTAGATAAATGTTCAGAATTCTTCAATTTCAAGCAATTAGAATTTAATTTGTCAAAATCAAAATGTATCACCATTGGTCCTGCTTCTAACCTGACTATAAAGCCCCTTACGCTGCAAGGAGGTACAATATCTTGGGAAAATAATTTTAAGTAACCTGATATAAATTTCTTGGCTGGTTAAAAGTTAACCGTTGATACAAATATAATTAAAAGAACAAAATTTTCTGCATGCAAAGCATTTTATGTAAAACACGTCAAATCGACGAAATAACAAGATTATCCCTAATTGAGACTAGCTGTATACCTCTACTGGTATATGCTATTCCGGCTTTGAATCTCCGTGATTCTCAATTGAATGATCTTAATATATCATGGAATGATGTTTTCAGAATGAATTATATTTGGATTTTATAAATGAGAGTCAGTAAAAGATTTCATGCGTGGCTTAGGTAGGCTTGATATATATCATCTGCGGCTTAGTTCTTGTTTAAGATTTATGAAAAATTGTTTGGCATCTGACGATATAATAAGATATTTAATGCAAAGATATTACATAATTAATTTTGATAGCTTATGTGTTAAATATAATGTGTCTCAAATTACATTGACGCTGGTTTCATATTATGATGTAAAGAATATAGTTCATAAGATGTTTTTCAATAAGACTTTATCTGGTTAGCACGGTAATTTCTGACATTAAATCTGTCATATTTATGCTTTATACTTTATAATTGTAAGCATCTATGTTAAATATTATGATATGAATTTATATTTTTATGTTTTGCACTTAGATAGTTATTTGCACATATTTTTGATTTTGCTTCTCCTGTATTTTTATTGAACGAATAAAGAGGTTCTTATTATGTTTTTACTAAAACTCTAGATATAAATTTATAACAGTAGGCTCATATTTTGTAAGTTTATTGACACAATCACACACCTCCTCGTTATTATATTTTCCAGGTCCCACATCAGGCACACCTGTGATTGGATTCATCTGATTTCCAAATCTTGATCTTCCGACATCAAATGGAAAGTTCACTCTGTGTGTTGTAGTCCCAAAGGCTACATTACTCTTCTTTTCTGCAATTAATTTTATTAACAGTTAGTATGATGTGAATAATAGAAAATATATAATTATGTATTATTCTACTGCATAAACTGAGTATATTAATATTAAGGGGTTATATCTTTTATTCTTAATATTGTGGCCTAATTACAGTATAGCAGTCAAATAAGAGAAGATAACATCAAATAACAAATACTTGCAAAGTGAAGGCTAGAATAATAGAATTACAAATTTGTGAGTGCTTAAAAAACAAGTAACTTAGTCAGGTTACAGTGTGCGAATGCATGTTCGAAATGTCTCCAAATTAATATTAGACCTCGTGGAAAAAATAAAAATATAAAAAACATCATCAGAATATTAAAAAATAATTTGAATGAGCAATCTGAGTATTTACCTTCCTCCATTCTTTATTTCCTGCCTTGCAATTCTGGATTGCGATTCCTAATCAATGAAACCCTAACCAATATCTCAATAAAAGAGCCAATAACATATGAGCTACCACAGGCTAATATTATTCTAAAAATTTAATGCAAAGTTAGAAAATACTAAAATGATTTAATCACAATTCCTATAATAATTCTGAATTATTAGACGAAAATATTAGACAAAAAAGTATTTCTTTAAAAAAATTAATTCTACTATTTGGTAAACAATATATTGCCATGACAACACAACAACTTCCTCCGTGAATGTGTTTAAAAGCAATCGGTGACTCAACGCCGTTTTTGACAACCACGAGCCTATGCATGATACGGAAAGCAAAAACATTAAATTAGTGATTATTTCATAATCCAATGATGCATTACAGAAATTGTCCTTGAAATCACCTATGAATAGCAACGCTTTAAAAAAGGTCCACACAGGCCCCTATTTTGGAGAAATATATAACTAAATAATAATTTCGTGTAAAGTTTGACGGCTTCAAACGAAGAAAGCAGGTTAGAAGTTAAACTGCGCTTCCACGCTTATTTATTTCAAATTCTCTTGACTTGTTCTCTAGATTTTTCCTTTGATCGTTTAAAGATCTCTTTAGTTTTTGCATATCGTTTCGACTTTAGCTTAATATTTGTCAAGGACGATGGTAGGCTACTACGGTAGCTCCAGAGATGTGGGTACCGTAGAATTCTTATTGTGTCGTATAATTGATGACAATAATTATTCGAGAGTTATGTAACAACTTTTTTGGGATCTAATCAAATCAAGGAGAATCAAATAGAATTATTTACATTTTGCATATCTGTGTGTGTGTTTTCTGCATGATGGCAGCTCTCTTCATTGTAGGATTAGGGTTGGGTTAGGGTTAGGTTAGGGTTAGGTAGGGTTAGGGTTAGGGTATTATTAGGGTTAGGGTTGTGGGTGTGTTATCATTGGCTTTAATTTTATTAATAATAATTTCATAAGCAAATTATCACTGTGCACAACGTACGTAACAATATCCTGGCGGCTATTGTTATGTCGTACCATCCACGGCCTATATATACAACCCGTATTTTTCAAATGGCTGTAACTCAAAAACTACTCCACCTAGAGACTTCATCTTGGTGGCATTCTTTCACAAATTGAAAGGGCTTTTTGTATATATCACACAGAAATAGGTGAGGATCAGTTCATAGTTTCATACTTTGCAAGTGAATTCAGAATTTTGACCTCAAATTTGGGGCTCTGGCACAGAGACGTGCCTCAAGCACGTCTCTTTATACATTGTTTTTTCTTTACTTACTTTTGTCAATATTTAATATTAACAGAATTTTTGCAATTTATTTACAGTGTCATACTTAATAGACAAAGATATACAATTACTAAATAGCTGATATATTGTAATAACTGTATTCTAAATTTTATTATATTGCATGGTGTCAGCAATCCATATATAATTTATGACCGATTTTGTTCATGACAGATTAAAAATTTGATTTGATTTAATTGAACAACTTCAGTTTTGTATTATAAATCATTCACTTCTTATTTATTAATTGAGTAGGCTATGGATTGATTGGTTAATTATTGATTGATTAATTAACTGACTGTTTGATCAACTTTATAGATCCTATCAGGATATTCTATCATATCTTAACCCTACGTTGCTCACAAGCTCTGTCTGTGATTCAGGACTTAATGACATCGTGGGTGTGCTGCAGCAGCGCAGCGTGTATGATGTTCATATAGCAAGTGTATAGGGCTCATTGGGCTGTCTTCACTACCGCCTGCACTCTCAACTCTCTCTTAAGTAAAACATTAATTAATCAATCAATATTAAACTTTTATATATCTTTCTCTCTTTCAGTACACTGCCTAATGGCAGGTCCATTTAGGTATGGTATAAAGAAACTACATCTGCAGTTTTCTTCAGTGTAGCATGGTTCCGCAAGTGCATAAACTAGTGGCTTAATCTCTCAAGGGCCAATTAACTATTATGTAACAAGAGCACGATTCAACTTTGCCATTTATCTTATAATACTAGCTAGGGCCCGCATCACGGGTTAAACGACAATGGATCGTGCACAAAAAGACGTCCGTATTTGGGTAAAGTAGAAGCGGAACTTGGAAAAAGAAGGCTACTATGAACGAATGCTGATAGAATGAGCACTCTGTTATATAAGGCAAATGTGTTTCTTCATCCAAAGGCTTGGTGTGGATAGTGTAGTATTCAACAAATTTTAGTATTAACAAATATTGAAATTTGTTGAATGTACACTACCAAACCATTAGCTTTAGCCTATGGCTTAAAACGGATATGCAATCGGACAAAGGAGGATAGGGTGGGCCAGGGGGGTCTGTCAGAATGTGTCGTATTGTGTGAACGTATTTTGTATCTGATAGTCTTTCACCGAAAGATTTAATTGAAATTGCTTCGATAATAAGTAGACTAAAATGCTTGAGTATCTAACAAAGCATAATTTGATCAATACCCTCATTTTCAACATGACATTTTTCCTCGTAGATCATGTTTGACAAATTTATTAGACTTTTTAATTTAGTGACATGGCAAACGCTGATAATGGTGAAGCTTTGCATACTATTTATGTAGGCTCGAAAGCATTAAATTCTGATAATAATTAATAATATATTCGTTTATTGAGGTTTGAAATCTGTCATAACGCAGAAATCACACAAACAGGCACATAGTAGACAACGTCAAATCGTAGAACTAATATATAAACTAAAAGAGTTTGTAACTATTAACCTAACTATCTCTCTCTCTCTCTCTCTCTCTCTCTCTCTCTCTCTCTCTCAATCTGTAAAATTGTGAACATTATACTTGTGAACATTAGCAACTTTTTGGTAATTTAAAAAATACGTTAATTCGTATTTTAAAATACTGGTTAGATCATGAAGAACAGTGGTGGATCTAGACAGTGCCGTCTATCCCCCCAAAATTTCAGGTGACTTTATGGCGCAAGGTCCCCCCCTCCAAAAAAAAGTTTTTGTTGACACCAAAAGTGAAGCGACTCCCTAGAAAATGTCGCTCGCTCGGCACGCAATATCTTGAATAAAGCGTGTAAATTTAGCGGGGGAAGCGAGCAAAAGGAAACTTTGGCTCTTCAAACTAAATTTTGTTCCCCTTTCCTAGATCTTCCACTGTAGACCTACAATCACTACAGTGGAGCTGTAGGCCCTATATTATTTCTAAACTACATTTTCGATCAGTTCTTTATGAGTAGGCCTAAAGGAAAACATGATTTTTTCCATTCCCCCCTCCAATTTCAGAAAGTTACTAGTATTTTCCACCCCCCCCCCCCAATTTTTTCCATGGCGCAGGCTGCGCTATGAAGGTATAGGAATAGACGCCCCTGGATCTAGATAATTTTGAGTGGGGGCCAAATTTGTAATGAAGATCCAAATTTTTTGTCGCTTGCTCCGCTCGCAATAATTACACGCTTTACTACCAACATTGCTCGCAAAGAGAATGTCATTTCTGGGGTGCTCGTTTTACTTTTGCATTTTTGGGGGACTTTCTTTGGACAGAGCGCACGTGTTAAAAAAAATTCATGCCCCCCCTCAACCTAAATCATGGCGACGCCACTGTAAACGCATATATTGAGGATGTTGTTATTACATAGCTATATAAAGACTTCTTCCTTGCATAAATTAATAACTTGATGATTATTATGTTTTGTGAGTAGTTTTGTGGGAAGTTGGCAACGCTGTGTTTATGTGTAGAGCATCAGCTGATCACGCCTTGAAAACTTTAAACATAACTTAATTAAAACTAATTAATTAATTAATTAATTAGTCAATTAATTAAGTATTTATTAATCCATTCTCTGATTTCCTTTTAATTATTCATTACTATCGTTTCGAATATTATTGCCAGTGGTTTGAACCATGCAAATAGTGAAAACATAAGAAAACATCCCCAGTGCTAATATTGCAAATGTAGTAGAGATCTGCAACTATTGAAAACCAACCAATCACAGCGCTGGCAATAGAAGTTTCTACGAAGGTGATTGGTCCATGGAAGGTGATCTAGATCGTATAGAGCGGGGCTGGTTTTCTCACCGTCAGATAATTAAACTAATATTTCACCTGTGTGCTGGAATCGCTCAGAATTAGCATCAGCTACACACCTACTTCATATATCTAGGCATATGGAAAACCGCCTTTACCTTTTCTTTTAATGATTTTACGTGCTAAAACTGAGATAATGTCTGAATAATTTTCATTAAGCTTTTACTAAATGTGTACTATCATTTTGTTGTTTTTAAAATTAGACAACTAAACAGTGACACCCGAAGGTTCTATATGAAACTAGAAACATAAACAGAACCAGACTGAAATGAAGTTATATTCATAAGTTATACAAATGAAGTTATATTTATAATTCTAAGGAAAATTAATAATTGAGTATGTAGAGAGCAACGTCAAATCTTTACGTATGACTGCCGATTTAGAAGTCTGTGCCTACATCGCCAGGTACCGTACTATTTTCAAGATTACCTTCTTCAAGTTTGGCAAATTAATAAATTAGTTGTAAGAATATAGTTAATTGATATCTTAGAAGTCCAAAAAGTAAATAAAATTTACTGTTCTATTCAGGGGCATAAAGAATCTTCAAGATATGTCAGTCATTTAATAATTTTGACTTGATATGAGAACTTAAAAACTTTTATTTATTGTTAATACACAGTGAATGTGTCTGAATCTCTCATATTGCAAACTCTGTGCTCAACCTAGCGGTTAAAGATGCAGTTCGAAAGCTAAAACCGAATTTAATGCTAGTCTCACATTCCGGAGGCTAAATCGTTGACTGGGATTCATACCGAGAACCTGTGGAACCGTATCCAAACATTCAAGCAACTGAGCCATTGGCGGTGATTGGCCTATCCAGAATTCGGGTTCTGACTATATATATATTATAATAATGGTTGTTGATGACGCCTCTGGGCAGTGTAAGTTTTCAAAACAAGTTTGCCTTGCAATGATGGCATGTAGCTTGTATTTTAAATGGATGATATCTTTGAAACTAAACTTAATATTTAATTGAACTGTATCTGTTACAGAATGAGTAGAACAGGAAATGAGAGAGATACCGGTATTGAAATTAGCTGTATCCTGCAGCAAGTAAGTCGGCCTTATTATTTATTTCTAAATTGTTCTTTTTCATATCTATGACAATTGCTACAATTTGTAGTTATTGTCTGTTTGGCTCTGAACAAATATCCGTATTATAATTTGTGGGCCAAACAATTAATTTAGAAATATGTATTTTCTATTTTAAACATATTTCTCAGAATTAAGCTTATTGTTTAAATTGTAGTGAAAGTTGGCAAGTTTATGTGGAAATCATAGATATTTTGTTATAAATGGGTCCGATGAAATTGCAATTTTCTCCTAACCCATTTTACCTAGATGTAATGTAGAATTTTTTCTTCAAATTTATGTAATATTGACAATTTTGAAATAATCTTTGGTTGAATATAATTGTTGCCCTGTGAGCAATATCATAGGCTAGCTTATAATGTAATGTAAGAATGAGCAGTGCTGTATTCTTATTTGATTTTACTCTAACAAATATTCTGTTACTAGGTGAATGCTTGCAGAAATCAGTCCCCCAAGACCTGGCCGCAAAATCTCAAATTTCAAATGAACAAGGTATTTTCTTTTAATACAAAATGTGTAATAAAAGATTTCAGAAATTTTAGAAATACTATTTTATTATTAACTAGCTGGGGTACCCGGCATTGCTTGGGTTAACAAATACTGAGAATGGAATTAAAACTGAATAATAAATAAAACTTCATCTATCTATGTATCCAGTGGTCTGCCGCGTGGCAGGTCCAAGACAAAAATTCATACACACATTCAACCAAAGACCTTATATATCTTTGCATTCAACTATCTCTCTCTTTTATGAGCACACCATCGACCAACCCAATTGGGCTTTTAATTTAATCTAAAAATAGATTTGTTATCATTGGTGTTTACTTTTTCAAATGAGAAGGTAAACATTTAATGTAAACAGTAGACATTAAATACATTGAAGACTATAGGCGTATGGTATAAATTTATTGTATTTTAGTTAAAAATCAACAAATAATTATAGTGAATGGCGTGTCATAGGTAGACTATATTATTAATATGCATTGACAGTACTGTAGGCCAAGACCTATATCATTGACTATGCAGTTCATAGTGAAATGTTAACCTAAATAGACAATAATTATTACCATTTGGAATCTTTATTTTAATATGTATTTTTAAACTCTGCAGTGATTAATAGCCTACCATTAGGCTGTAGGCAACAATATTTGCACATACACGTCTCTTTACCAGAGCGCAAATTTCTAACTACAGTAATAATTTTGGACCACATTTACCAGGATTAGCCTACCTTCTATTTTAGGCCTACTAGACTTCTTTTTTTTCACATTGCTGGAAAATCCTTATAAACATTTTTAGTGATATATATATTATAAATATTATATATATTATATATATTTTAATATTATATATTCGACATGGCCTAACAATGATAACATATCCAACTTTAACAATGTTGGTGTGCCCAAAATGAAACTACATAATTTATGCATCAATTGTGGATTAGCAGCATTCTACACCGTGGTCCAAAAAAAGTAAGCCAGACTGTTTGTT
>JAQFZF010000081.1:0-24068 GCA_034695365.1 Enchytraeus norvegicus
CCTTACAATTATAGATCAACTTAAACTCAATGCTACTGACTTTTATGGACGGATGTATGTATTTTGTTTGTATTTGTTTTGCTATGTATGTGTTCTAGCTTGTAATATTATTGTGCGTGTGTCATAATGATTTCTTAACAAAATACTACTACTACTACTAATAAAATGAAGAGCTTGAGGGGAACCATCATATATGTGACTCTCTTTGGGGGAGGGGCTCCATCAAGCTTGGGGGGGGGGGGATGGGGACCCCTGAACGATCATGTTCTTAGTACTTGTTACTCATACGAGTTAACCCGTAGTTAGGTTATGGTCTTAAGAGCTTAAACTTGCAACACAGCGCTTATATGCATAGACTTAGCTTATAAATACATATAAGCACATGTACATGTATAGTGTAGATGACAAATATTGTTTATCATTGTCGTATAACAGAAAGTAGGGCAAAATTTTGCAGGTAAGTCGGTAATAACATCGAGGCATGTGATAGACAGCCCTTCTTTTGCGTTGCTTACCCGGGATCAGCGAGAGACCTCTTTTCTTTGACGGAGGCTTTCAATAGCTCTGCAGAGGTTTAATGAGGCTTGCTTTCGCGGCTCTTTCAATCTAGTCGATCTCGAGTAGCCGGGCCACGATTCATTCCTTCTTATTGAATCGTTTGTATAAAACTCTCGAGGCAATACTGTATATTAGTTGCTCCACTACCAGTTAATCAGTGCTTGAAATTCAATAGAGGTCCCCCTTTTATCTACGACGATACATTAATATAGAGGCTATTGATTTTCGGGCTCCAATGGGTCGATAAAAAGAAGTGCGTGATAGAATTGCAATTATCGGTCTATATTTCCGTTTACGCCCTCCCATTGGAAGATCTATATTTTTCATGAGGTCTTCACAAAGACGTCCGGAAACTTTATTTAAACCCCCTCCCCAATCCGCATTGATCTGTTTCGGATTACCCCCCCCCCTCCCCTCTTTACGGGCGACCCACTTCGAAAAAGGAGATTCGTCCCTGGCATAACCTTCGGGTGAGGAACCGAACGTTAGATCCTCATTATATTGTATTGGATTGTATTCACCAAGACTAGTTCTAAACTATAATATGTCATCACCGGAATGGGGGGGGGGCGCCAATTTATAACGGGGTTGGTGTGGAGAGTAAGTTTTTCATAGAAACTAACTATTTGGCGCATTTACTTTAAGGTCTCATAAGTTCAATCTTTTTTCGGTTTATTTATACGTCTAAATCGTTCGTGGATGAATCGGCATAGAATCCCAATTTGGTAATTGTATCACTTGTACGCCAGATTTGTGACAACCCTCACAATCTTGCGTAGTAGTCACCTACTACCTACTAATTGCTTGAAATGAATAGATCCACGAAGGGATGGAGAGCGTTGTTGGCCAGTTTTACATCCGCTATTTTTCTCCCTGATTGACTCGACCTGGATTGGAATTCCGGACCTTACGAGCAAAATTCGACATATACTGGCTGACACACTAACCAATGAGTCACGGAGACGTTACCACAATAGGTTGCCAAGTCAATTACATTAATTACTTTTGGTAAATATGGTTTCTTGGATGATTTCTCGTTGCATTTTCAGTAATGTAGTAATAACGATTGTCCCTATTGTAGGAACATTAAAAAAATTAATACTGAATAGACGGTCGAAAATTCGCTCGACCATCAATTTAATTGATAGAGACAACTAGTGGCGGATCTAGGATTTTATTAGGGGGTGAGCTAGTATATAAATTTGTTATCAAGCGGCATCAAAATCGAGGGTGCCATATGAAATTATCTACGTGGGCCAGTGGGGGAAAAAGTAGACAAATGAAGCGGACTTACTGCACAATTTCTAACAAATTTCAAATCGAGGGGCCATTGGTCCCCTCTCATGCCGCGAGGGTATGGGGGATAGGGTCCCCCGTCCCCTAAATCTTGTAATGGAAATATTAATTGTAATAAAATAAGGTATACTTGATGGCTATAGTAGTCTATCGGATATGGTGTTCGACTTTGATGCAAGACGCCTGAGGCAGACTTGGTTAAAAGTTCAAACCCAGAGTCAATCAGTGTTATAATAACAGCAGAATCCTTCGGCAAGACGTAATCGTGCCCGGGAGATTTATCATGTATCGGATCTAGCTGCCATTTGAGCAATAAAAGGCAAAAGTTACGATTGTTCCATGTGTCATCATACTACAAAGCAACTCTGTAAAAATGTGCTATGTTATATTTTTGTGTAAAATTAATGAAAGAAAACTAATATAAAATACACCTCGCATTGTAGGTCTACAATTATTATTTCAAACCAAGAACCGTTGCATGCTGTGCAAACAAGGTGAATATGGTCATGAATATTCTTATCTGTACCTTCATCAATTTGATTAAACTGACATGGATAATTTCAGAATGTACCAACAATCAAGGTTTGATATTTATCATCTATCTATCTAGTGCTCTGCCAAGTGGCAGGTTCTGGGAGTCCAATTCCTCCATAAATCTCTATCGCTAGCTTTTCGTTTCGTGACATCATATGTTCCACCTTCTTTTAGATCATCAAACATTCCTATACGGCTTCGTCCTCGTCCTTTTCTTCCATCAAAGTTTCCTTCTAATTTATCATCTAGAATTCTAGAATGCTGTGAGAGGTCTTTTAAATCATTTGTGCTATCGATAAATAAATATCTACAATAAGAGCCGTAGGACTATAGAAATTCGATGCGTATTCGCTTTGATATTTTCATACTGAGTGAACGCAACGGGAAACCACCTCGGAAGTCAGAATATATATAACCAAGAAAAAGGTTACATTTTGGGTGTGGTAAAGGCATGGCCTTTTTGATGGTATCAACTTGATGATCTAAGGAGTGCTCATTAGTGAACGTGATAGCAGACTGTGTTTCTGAATATGTACCTTGGACCTGCCATTTGGTAGTGCACTAGAGAGAGTGATTCGTTTTGCTTGGATAACGGACTTGCACTGTTTTGAATCTCGCTTTCTCTTTCGGCTTGTGCATTTGCAAGAGTGTTCTGGTAGTTGGATGCCGTCTGTAGTTGCACATCCCGCTTGGGACGTCCCTGACATCGCCTTCGAGTGTGGAACCGGACGCTAAATCTTCATTTAATGATTGATTGATTGAAACGAATGGTGAGTTTAATTGCTTTTCGTTATTTTAACCGAATAGTTGCTGCCGGACAGAATAATGCCTAATATTCACATCGGTCAGATGCATCGGTTTCTGTATATTTGTCGGTTAGGCTGCTCAAGCAAGTGGATTTCATTTACATAATTATATATTCTTAGTTATTTAATTATTCATAATTATTTACATAA
Organism: Enchytraeus norvegicus; assembly: GCA_034695365.1. NCBI lineage: Eukaryota > Metazoa > Annelida > Clitellata > Enchytraeida > Enchytraeidae > Enchytraeus > Enchytraeus norvegicus. The sequence goes on from JAQFZF010000081.1 coordinate 3,345, forward strand.
TTATTATTATCTGCTTTATTAATGAACAAGAACATTTGATATGCGCTGTCTATCTTGTGATGTTTGTCATGTATATTTCGTTATGTATGGTAATTGATTTCTATTATGTTAACATTTTAAAGTATAGATATGCCTTGGCGTGATATACTCTGCATACTCTATTAGACATTAAACTAAAGTGACTCTCTCATTAATATTTTGTTTCGTCTATTACCATACACATGACACAACGTACATGTAGTCTTTCCACTCCTGATCCATCGGGTCTTTGCCATAAAGCGCTTCAAGTAGCTAGCACAGATACACGTTGAACCTTCCATCACCGATTAACGCACTCGTGCCAAAGGTGTAGGGGATATTATTGTTGACTGACCTGGGAATCATTCCCACGCTGTTTGCCATTACTTGAACCAACGTTCGTCACCTAACGCTCGGCGCCAATCCCCCCGGGTTGCCATATAGGCCTGTAAGATAATAACGTCATAACAACTAAGACATGGTAACATGATATCATGTTCCACTTTCTTTTGACTCATACACTTTTGTTTGTTTGGTTTCTTCTATTTTCTTTCACCAAACTTTCATGAATTGATATTCTATCTGCTGACTTTTGTTTTTATATCAAAATAACGTTACTGAAATGTTCCTTGCAATTGACATTTTTAATATTGTGGGTAGACCTGTTTTTCCATTGTTCGTATTCGTATTTAAACGAATTTAAACGAGAAATGATTTTCAAAGCTAGTTGATCCAATTAGACTATTCGTATTTAACCGAATTGTGTAGGCCTAAATCACCTGTTCTATAAAGCCTTAGTTTTTATGATATAAGAATTAATGCAGGCAATATTATAGCAAGGCATAGAGTTATAAAAAAATCATGTAAAAGTGTGATATTTTCTGTTCAATTGACCAGAAAAGGACGCCAAAATTTGATAGTCATGAATTCTCGATGTTAATAGTTATTTTACTAATTTTCGTATGACAAATTTGACAGGATTCGCCGATTTTTGAATAACTTGTTTCGAACATAGAGATCAAGCAAATCTTTCTATCTCGCCCCATTATAGCTACGTAAGCCGGGTCAACATTGAACTTTTTTGCTTAATTGTTCAGGTCCTGGGACATGTCCGGAATTCTGCACATGTACGTTTCATTCGGCAGGAGGCATCACAGTCGATTGCGCGGATCGTAACTTCCTGACAGTACCTGATGCACTTCCCAGCAACACATCTGTGCTCTATCTTCAGAGCAATATGATAAAAACTTTCAACATTTCCAATTTTGCAAACTGCGATCATCTAAGAGTGATTCATCTTGAGAAGAATCAGATCAGTATAGTTAATGGTGAAGATAAGCCTGGTCTAGTAAATCTACGGGAGCTATATCTAAACGATAATCAACTGGACACTGAAAGTAGTTTGACGTCTGATTTGCTGTTTAATGCTATAAGCAGCGTGCAAATATTAGTACTTAATAACAATTTGAACATGTCGTATAATGGGATAAGAATGTTAAAGAATATTACGCAGTTGAGCATTGATATCAATGACAAGGAAGTTGTTCTAGGCGCGGAACTTCAAATGCTAGAGAGTCTTACAGAAATTTCAATCTTTGGCAGATTTGAAAAACTCACGAATGAGTCCTTTATCCAATTGAGTGGCTGCCCCATGAGGATACTGAACATAAAATCAAGCAGTACTCTGCGTTATCTAGAGCCCATGACCTTTGCCCCTCTATCTCATCTTGAAGTCCTTGACCTTGGACATAATAAGGGAATAGGTTTGGATGCGGTCGCCATTTCCTGGCATGGGCTACCATATACAAAAATACATACACTTATACTCAGCCAAATTCTGATAAGCACTAAAATAGTTGAACATCTTACTGAGACTTTCTATAAATATATAGAAAGTTGTCATATTACAAAGTTATTGTTGGATAAGAACAATATCGGGACGATGGCCAAAGGGTTTCCCAAAGCTTTTCCACATCTGGAACATCTGGATTATTCTTTCAACAGGGTGATGGACACTCCTATGATTAAATCAACAATATTCGGTCTAAAGCATCTTCGCTTCATGGATATTAGTTATCAAAACAGAAAGTATATCGATCCAGATAGCTTTCCAGAACGATCATTGTCGATCAGGAAAAAACGAAATATTCTTCATAAAGACGGTTCAAATGATCGTCTTTCCAATACTACGAATAGGGAAGAAGGTAACTCAATTAATCACAATGTTACTGTGTTGAATGATCGTTGCCGGGCATTAAAATTTCAGCCCTGCACGTTTTGGGAGTATACAAAGGGAGTCACTTTATCCCGGCATATTGACCCATGGTGTATGTTATTTCCCAAAACTTTGGAAATACTAAATGTTACTTCAGGCTCAACAGCCGATATGAATTATTTACCCCAATTGATTATAGTCTTTGATAATAGCGCAAAATTTAGTCAACTAATTTACTCTTCCAATAATATTAAATATGTGCTTGGTCCAATGATGTTTCTGGGTGTCAAGAAAGACTTACCTATCAGTTTTGATTTAAGTGATAATAAAATTACTTGTATAGCACCGGATGCTATTAGAAAAGTGATTGGGCAAGGAGCTCGACTTAAAATTGTAAATCTGTCATACAATGATCTTGGTGCGCAACTTTTTTACGACACAGAAGGAAAAACTTTCGGCCAATTTTTCGGAGTCGAATCGATTAATTTGGCACAAAATAATATTAAAGACCTTCCGAGCAATATTTTTCAGCATAATGCAAATCTTACGCATCTCAATTTAAGCCGAAATTCTCTTCAAACAATAAGATTTCAACCTCAGAAACTTATGCATCTAAAAGTGTTGGATCTATCAGACAATATTATAACACATCTCCCGTACAATAACTTGGTGCAATTTGACAGCATGTTTCAACGTTCAGAAAATGCTATCATCTATCTAAATGGAAATCCTATTCTATGTTCATGCGAATCACTCTCTTTCTTAGAATGGATGTCAGAAAACAGAAAACATTTAGCTGACTTTAATAGTATTGCGTGCCTTGTTAATAATTCTCGGATGAATTTTCAAGACTCCCTTGCTGATATTATACTTCCCAATTTAAAGCTAAAATGTGCGTCAAACGCTATTCTAGCTACTGTCGGAATTTTAGTAGGAATTTCAATTTTAGTATTAGGATCGTCAATATTTTTATATCGTCATCGATGGGATATAAAATTCTGCTTGTTAAAGAGCAGAATGTCTGCAGCAGGGGTTGAACGAAAGCGTACATATCTGTATGATGCATTTGTTTCATATGACAGCAGAGACATACGTTGGGTTCGATACGAATTGTTAAGAAAATTTCCAGACTTTGAAAAGATAATCGGGAGTGAAGCAACACAAGAAATAACTCCGATATCTGATCCTTCAAGCAATGATAATGAGATTGGTCTGATTAATCTTTGTAAGGACAATGATAGTGGTCGAGAAGCCTACCAAAACCCAACAAGTACAACCAATTTTGATCAATTGAAAGAGCATGTTGCTGAAATGGTAGGTGATGAAATTATCACTAATGGTAGTGAGTATAACCGAAGAGAGTCTGTAAACTGGGAATGCAAAATTGAAGACATGCAGAAGATTGGAACTGAAACTAACGACTTAGATAATACTATTGTAGGAAACACTAATGAACCTAAACTTTCAGCAACAAATAAAACATGTTTGACCAGAACAGATTCTTCTCTGATGCCTCTTCATTTCTGTCTCCATGATTTTAACTTTGAAGTGGGAGAATCAATTGAGCAGAACATAGTTAAAGCAATCTCTGAAAGTAGAAAGGTTATCGTAGTACTAAGTCAACACTTTCTGAGCAGTAAATGGTGTAACTTTGAGCTGGAAGTGGCACGGATGGAGTCGTTGGATAGAGGTATTAACATTATAGTTCCCGTAAAGCTAGAAGATTTGAATATTGTAGAAATGTCCGGTTCACTACGGACGTTAATTCGACAGGTGACGTATCAGCAGTGGAATGAGCATCCCGTGGAGCAGGAGGAATTCTGGAGGAGTCTGGCTAAAGCATTGGTGCACTAACAATATAAATTCTTCCAGGCATTGACTTATTAATGTTAATTATAATAAGAAATTAATATTATATGTTGCAAGAGCATATTTTCTAATGTTCTATCGCAGTGAGTGTCCCTGACATCGCCTTTGGGTGAGGAACCGGACGTTAAATCTTCATTGATTGATTGATTGTTTGTCTAGTCTACTCTATCAGATAAGCTTACTAAATATCTTAGATGCATTTTTGTAAGGTTTTGTGGTGTATATTTTCACACATGGCATGTAGGGATAACACATGATAGTTTTTTTCTTAGTTTCTGTTTCTTTTATCATTCATGATTAATCACACTTCTTGGGTAGAGTAGCCTAGCCTTCAATATACCACAACCGATGTGGCAGGACCTTTCTATCTGGAATTTAGGTTTCAATTTTCTCATTGACACAGAAATTATGGCGCAGACCACTGTGCTCCTTACTGCAGCACGACAAACCTTTCAAAAGCCCTGGGATTGACTTACCCGAGATTCGATCCTGAGTCACTTGTTTCTGAGACGACCACTGTGCCAATATCGATAACCCCCTCCTCTAAAAAGTCAACTAAATGTAATCAACACGTAGGCCCCTTCTATTCAACAATACTAAAATGCTAAAAAGTCTAAAGCCAAGTTTAACGTCAGTTTCTCTCGAAAGGATATCAGTGAGGAGCGAGCCTTGGATTCGAACCCCGCACCTACTGATCCGCAGTCGGAAACCTAACCGATCGGCCACTGCTCCAGCCAGTTGTGAATGGTGGACACAATCAGAGGCTGTTACCAAAGATTGAGGGCTGTCAAAATTGCTAATTTTCGTACTAATTTTAGTTAGGCCTATTGTCTACGTGACTAATGTGTAACTTTGTCCGTTTGTGATGGCTATGATGCTAATAAACTAATGTTAAAATGTGGTTTTATCGAAGAATGAATTTTGCGCATCACATGAACTGGAAATGTTTAAATTTAGAGCCTAGACGTTTAACATAAAATGACAACAACAAGGTATCCAATAAATACTTTCTTGTTTTCAATTGGACTATTGTGTATATAGCACAGCCCAAATAATATTAGGCCTATACTGAGATGTTTTTATGTTTTTGGCAGAGAAAATGTAGACTCCTATTAGGCATAGTATTAAACGATAGGCCTAACATAATGAATATTTACAGCCTATTAAACAAAAGTGTTTCGTTGGCAATGCAAGTTTTCAAAGGCCCCACATAAAATGACTTGAGATAATGTTCTACTGAGCAATAGGCTATTTTTAAACTAATTTTACATACAATGTTAATTATAGATCTGCCACACACTGTAAAATTTCATTCCTATGTCATTAGAAACAGAAAAGTTATTGGCAGCATGAGTAGGTCTAATGACAAGATCCTTCAACCGTTTTGCCACTATTGATTTATTATGGCAAACTTGTAATGCCCCAAAGATAACAAGAGGTAGGGCTGCTAATCCAGCGAAGCCTGGATTACAATTTATTTCACATTTTTCCTACTCTTCCCAGCAGTAACATCTGCTTTCAGCAGGGGCCCGCTTTAATTCCAACAATTAAGATGTGGCAGTGGCGTAATTACAGGTGGGGCAGCCGAGGGGCCACAGTGGTCCTGGTGGCCCTGGCTAGGGGCCCAAGGTTAGGGACAAGTGACGCGAGTAGGCTGTGCAGGGGGAAAAAAAGGTCATGACGTCACACACAAAAGAATAGGGGCCCAAATTTATTGCATGCCCCAAGACCCTCTTTTATGTTAAACCACTGCTACTGCGGAATGCAATTGAGAACAACTTCTTAACTTTAAATTCCCATGGTAAGCCTAATTGTTAATAACCCGCCATAAGATCAGCTACAAATTACAAATTCTCCATAACTTGAGCAATTTTATTCGTTAATTTCTGCAAAAATGCGACAATCTGCTGATTTACGTGCACATGTGCTACTTTCCATACTGCATAATTTGATAATTATTAGGCCTACTAGGCTACTAGTATAGAACTGGCGGTCGGGTAAAAGAGTAGCACCCAATTTCCGTCAGGATTAGAATTTACTTTTCACAATTATGTCTTAATCTCTTCTGTGATTGATTGCAGTGAATATGGATGGGGTTAGGAATAGGGTTATGGTTAGGGTATGGGTAATGGTTAGTGTTTAAATTCGTTTATGTTAAATTTTAATTCGTGAAAATGTATAAAATTTATGTAATGAAAAACCGAACGGAAATAATGGTCGCTAGTGGTAAAAGTAATCGGCGTCATAATTTTGTGCACTGTGCCTGGCTTTTTGGTCGCTCAATTTCCAGACTTGTTGAGGTATTGCAGCATTCATAATTATTGCAGCATAAGGCATGCTAGGAAGCCCCATCATGCATTGCTCAAAGGTGCTTCTGATAGTTAGTTGAGCGTGACATAAAAGTTTACTTAAGGAAATCGAATATAAAAGTTTGTTTGATTTGATTTGCTGCACTGTCGTTTCATAGTTTAAATTTTAACACTACTTAGTAGAGCTAGTTTTTATATAATTAATTTTATGACTGTGATTTTCAATTCATGTGTAGACTAATTTGGGTTGTATACTGTACATGGTCGCACATTGAACTTTTCGATTAGCTGTTGGTAGACAATGTCTACAGACTACAGCAAGTTTCTAGAAGTTGCTTTGTTACATTTTATAAATGGATTATGTAAATGCCATTTGTGACCTTTATCTCCATTCGCACACACGTTCTCTGCTTTGCTGACTGCTATGTATTTGTGCGATGTGATGAATAAATAAATTAGTAGCCAAAGTCTCTTTCCCAGCAAAGATGATGTATGCGATGGACCCGGTTAGCAAATTTTCTCATTGGTAATGTATTAGGCTATGCAAATATAAAATATGTGTCTCAATCCCAATCCCACCACCAACCTTAACACCCAAAAAATAATTTAAAATGGGGGAAGAAAATCCAAAAACACTAGATGTGTATGCATATTAATGAAAAATGGCAATTTAGCATTCGGTTAGCTGTAGGTTAGGCATCTAACCTGTCAAACCATCTGACGTATTCCAGAAACGATATAATGAAGACAATTACGCTGTAGCCTGGAGGATGTAGTCTGAGCGATAATTTGAGTTTTCACACTAATAACCTGATTTTATGACAGTTTATGACTATTCACCTAAAAATTCTCTGAGTAAATTAACTTTATCAGCAGACTGAAATTCTGCTTGAAACACTGAGCACCAACAGTACAGACACATTGACACATTGCTAAAATTAAAGCGAGTACATAAACAGATCAACGTGAAAATAAACACAAAGGCCGGAAGGCACCAACATATATCCAATAAAAACGTCAATAAGCTTATGGCTCACATATGGTAACAGTACGAATATAGCCAATTATAAAAAGTTATCTTAAAATTATCCAAAAAAGACAAATTAGATCCCCAAATTAGTTCGTCTGATAAAAAGCCCACCCGACGACCTCTTTGTAATGAGTAATTAAACCTTGAACTAAAATAGCTCTTTTCTACGTAATACTAATAATGTAACTGTTTGTCCTGTTCTAGCACATAATAATAATAATTATTATTATTATTATGCTAATATAACAGCAGATTGATAACAGTGGAAGCTGTTTATGCTGTTTAGTCATAGAAGCTTGACCCGGACATAAGACTTCTTGCCATTGGTTAAATTCTGCTCTACGTTCCATAGACGACATAATTATAATGCAATGTAATGGCCGACATTACTGCTGTTAATCAAATTATCAGCTACAATCTCGTTAGTCACACGAGTTAGCCTGTATGTAGGCTAGTTGTTAAAACATTTACCAATGTATTTGTTTGCGTAGACTAAACTTACATTATTTCAATAGACTCTAATAGTTATAAATACTGTTTATCACGCGCTTGTTTGGATAGACTAAGCTTATCAATAGACTCTGAGTTTTAAACAATTGTGCAGGTAAGTCGGCAATAATTTTGAGACATTGTTTTTGGCGTTGTATACTAGAGCTTGAAATTCTAAAGGATGCCCTCCCTTAAGACACAGTGATAATATTATTTCTTTTGATGTTTGGATAGACTTGTCGGCTATATTGACTTTTTGGCCCTCTCATTGGAGTATAAATTATTTACTTTAAAAAACAGTAATGTAAAGAATGTAGAATAGAGTGTTAATAAATACTCATTAGCCACGCGTCTCACATATGCTGAAGTATCAGCATCTCTAATGTAATCTAGTTAAGTGCATTTCAACTGACTGCAGATCACGGATGTACACGGATGCAGGTAGGGGAATGTGAAATTTGACTGATAAGGATACGATGCACTGTTTATTGCATTAGTTAAGGGGAAATTTTACTATAGTAATCAGTTCAGTCTACTTCGTATTATAGAAATATGCTATTCTATAGGCCTACTTGTATATAACCTCAGATTAGTCCAACTAGCTACTTAAGTGCATAGGCAATGCTTAGCATTATTGGGGTTATTGTGGTAGTAGATCTAGCGGATAATACGCGTATAAGTGCCCGGGAGTTTGATCGTGTATCTGCGCTAGCTACCATCTGGGGCAAAACACGATTCGTCAATGCGACATCGGACAACATGAATCTCTGCAAAACATGGGCGCAAGTCATGTCTGAAATAAATAAAAAAATTTAAAAACTGACATTGTAGATCTACAATTTATTACCTGGAGCTGACACATAGTGTGCTAACATGATGAGCAGATGTTTGAACACTTTTATCTACACGTACATCAATCTGGTTCAGCTAACCTGGATACTGTCAGAATGTACAGACAAACCAGGTTAGAAGTTAATCATTTATAATAACAATAATAAACCCCCAGCCAAGAGACTCTCCATCTGCTTACAAAGATACAACTCTGTCTGCGTAAAGGGCACCTTCAACTCCAGCCTCCAACTGCTCCACAGCTAATTTTACTAGCAACTAACGACCGTCCAACTTTGCATTGTAAAAAGGCCTATTCACGAATTCAAATTTAACATAAACGAATTTAAATCCTAACCATAACCCTTACCATAACCCTAATCCTAACCCTAATGATATCCATAATCACTGCAATCAATCGCAGCAGAGATTAAGACAGAATCATAGACAGTTTATTCAAAAGGCCTACAAACTGAACGGAAATTAGTCTCTACTCTAACCCATGGGCTTATACACCCCTCTGGAAATATCATATTATATATTTCAACTTCTTCTAGCCGAGAGTTGGTTATCACCCAGGGCAATTAAAAAATAATACTAATAATAATACAATACAATGTACAATACGATTAGGATTTAATGTCCAGTTCCTTAATCGAAGGCGATGTCAGGGACGTCTCGAACAGACTATGCAACTGCAAGGAATTCTATTATGCAATTCAAAGTTTCGATTCAGTGCTATATTATAATATGACCAGAGAATACTTGCCGATGCATTCGTAGACCTAGGCGTTACTGTCCGTCTCATCATCCAAGGATGATGTCAGGGTCATCAAACAGTATAACAGGTGCTTTAATCAATCAGTTGTATTCATCCGTGTAATTTAACATTTAATTCATGTTTAATCAGTCCTGTAACCAATTAATTTAGATTTACAATTGGGTCTGAACTGAATTTTTAATACGAAGCCGAATAGTTGGATAAATTTATAACTCTATGCTAGTGACGCTATTATTTGTATGTTGAACTGCTATATTTTGTTAAATGTCTGTTGAAATAAAATAAAGAATTAAACTTTAAAAAAATCTTATTGCTATTCGGCCCAATAGTGGCTGCTGGTGATGATGGTCGAAGAGTAATCACATAGCATCCGTTTCTGTTTACTCGTCGGGCAGGCCGTTCTAGCGAACTCTCAACCAAGAGTCGCATCATAACAATTAAACTAGGTCTACAGGGTTTGACAAAACTTTACACCCCCTTAGCGAAATATCAATAACTTCATCAAAAGTTAAGATTTAACAAAAAATATTTTAAGGAGTTCTAGAGGAGGAATGTTTACATATAACTTCCAAATTTGGTCGAAAAATATTAAAAAATAAAAAGTTACAGAGTATCTATGTAAAAATCGAAAAAAGCAAATTAACAAAGCTTACTAAATAATAAATATGTAGCAGTGACAGAAGAATGGATAGAACAACATGGTCCGGAGTTTCTTCAAGAAGGATTAGTGTCCATCAAACTCAACTATCCTCAATTTCCTCGACTACCACGTCTGAGGCAGGCGTTTTGTACAAAGTGTTCACTCCAAAACCAACCAACAAGGCTGAACTCAATACTTTTCTGTAGGAAATCTGGGAACACAAGCCACAAAATTTTATCGATCTGGCTGTGCTAGCATTCTGGAAGAGGTTACAGGCGTTCATACGAACAGATGAAGGTCACTAATTTGAACACATACTCAAATAGAATGGGTATCATCAACAAGCAGACCTCTTCAGAGCCACATTTCAATTAAAAAGAATGAATGCCGTTGAATAAGTTTAGTTAATTTGCTTTTTTCGATTTTTTTCGTAGAAACTCTGTTACTTTTTTATTTTTAAATAATTTTCTACCAAATTTAGAAGTTAGATGTCAATATTCCTCCTCTAGAACACCTTCAAATATTTTTACAAAATCTTTAGTTTTGATGATGTTATTGAGATTTCGCTAGGGGGATGTAAAGTTTTGCCCCACCCTGTATATTAAATGTAGTTATCTGCCTTCTTTTGTTTCTATGTTGGCTTCATAATGCTAGATGTTGTCGTAAGTGACGGTAGCATTCTAATTACGTTGTTGTTGTTGTATATCAAGATTACTTTATGGCAAGCTTTCCTTACACGGTTAAATTGTGATAATTGCGGCTACTTGAATTTTCTCTATCTCCGTATTCTTATTTGGTATTCAATCGAATACCAGATATTCTTATTTGACCCAGAACTGAAAATCTGTAATTCTGTAGTCCTCCTAATAATGTGATATTCCTCGTATCTATGAGGAATATAAAAAATGTAGTAATCACATATAATTGTGATATAGGTATGTTATAGTATAATAATACTAATATAGGTTTAGCGTTCGTTTCCTCATACAGGGATGATGGCAGGGAAGTCGTATGAAAGAGTGGTAACCTTTTACTATATTTCAGGTCCTGGGATATGCCCGTATCACTCGACAGATGGAGGAGTAACGGTCGACTGCGCAGATCGTAACTTATTCCTGATTCCTGATTTGCTACCAAGCAACACAACTGTGCTCTATTTGCAGAAAAATGTGATTAACTCTGTCAACATTTCCAATTTAGCATCTTGCGGCTCTCTAATAGTGCTTCATCTGGAGAAAAATCAGATTAGCAATGTTACTGGGGGAGATTTGCATAGTTTCACAAACCTACGGGAGCTGTATCTAAACGATAACCAACTAGACACACGGCGTGGCTTATTGAATCACTTTTTATTTAGTAAGATACCCAGTGTGGAAATACTTATTCTTCACAACAATTTACACATTTCATATGAAGAAATAGGAGTTTTGAAGCATATTCAGAGATTGAGCATTGATATCAATGATAATATAGCTGTGCTTAGCTCAGAATTTAAGATGTTACAGAATCTTACAGAAATGTCAATCTTTGGTAGTTTTGAGCGACTCACAAACGATTCTTTCATTAATTTGAGTGGCTCTCCCTTACGAATACTGAGGATTAAATCTAGCGAGACTCTTCGGTATCTGGAGCCATTAACTTTTGCCCCTTTATCAAATCTAGAAGTCCTCGATTTGGGACTTAATACGGGATTAGGATTTAACTCTTCCGCAATCTCCTGGTATGGTCTGCCAAATACAAAAATAGATACATTAATACTTAGTCAAATTTTAACGAGCCTTAACTCAATGGAGCACATTACAGATAACTTCTTCCAGCACCTAGGAAACTGTACTATAAAAAAGTTATTGTTGGATAATAACAACATCGGGACGATGGATAAAAATTTCTGTGCAGCTTTTCCACACCTGGAACATCTTGATTATTCCTACAACAGGATCATGGACACTCCTATGATCAAGTCCACAATATTTAAATTAACGCATCTCCGATTTCTAGATATTAGCTATCAAAACAAGAAATATATCGATCCCGATAGATTTCCGGAAAGATCATTTGCCAGCAGCAGAAAGAAGCGTAGTATTCTCAATAAAAACGTGTCAAATGATCGTCTTTCCAGCATGACAACAGGAGAAAAGAGTCAACCAAGGAACGTTAATTCTGCAGTAGTGAATGATCACTGCCGAGCGCTTAAATTTAAGCCTTGCTCGTTTTGGGAATATACCAACGGACGCCCTTCATCTCGGCATATTGAACCATGGTGCCTTTTGATTCCAAAAACTTTAGAAGTAGTAAATCTTACTTCAATTTTAGTTGCCGATATGAACTACATTCCACAAACTGTTGTATTTGTCGACGGAAATTCTAAATTCAGTCGCGTAGTTTACTCGTCGAATGATGTTAAATATATATTCGGTCCTATGCTGTTTCTGGGTGTTAGAAAAGATTTACCAATAACTTTCGACGTAAGTGATAATAAAATTACTTGTATAGCTCCGGACGCTTTTAGAAAAGTGGATGGGCAAGGAGTTCGTCTTAAAATTGTAAATCTGTCATTCAATGATCTTGGTACTCAATTATCTCAAGACACTGAAGGAAGAACTTTCGGTCAATTTTTCGGAGTCGAATCGATTAATTTGGCTCAAAATAATATTAAAGATCTGCCAGGCAAAACTTTTAATCAGAATACAAATCTTACGCATCTCAATCTAAGTCGAAATTCCCTTCAGTCGATCAGATTTCAACTGCAGAACCTGATGCATCTGAAAGTATTGGATCTATCACAAAATATTATATTATATCTCCCGTCGGCAAGCTTAGCACAATTTGACGGTATGATTAAACGATCAGAAAAAACTAGTATCTATCTGAGTGGAAATCCAGTTATGTGTTCATGCGAATCACTCGCTTTCTTGGAATGGCTATCAGATAATAGAAGACATATAGCTGACTTCACCAGCATGACATGCCTTATAAACAATTCTCGGGTGAATTTTCAGGACGCCCTTGCCGACGTTGTACTTCCCAATTTAAAGCTAAAATGTGCGTCAAATGCCATTTTAGCAACTGTTGGAAGTTTAGTCGGAGTTTTCATTCTAGTGCTCGGATTTTCAATATTTTTATACCGTCATCGTTGGGATATAAAATTCTGCTTGTTAAAGAGCAGAATGTCTGCTTCGGGTATTGAAAGAAAGCTTACGTATAAGTATGATGCATTTGTTTCTTATGACAGCAGAGATATACGTTGGGTTAGATACGAACTGTTGAGGAAATTTCCTGACTATGAGAAGATAATTGGCAGTGAAGCAACACATGATATCACTCCAATATCTGATCCTTCAAGCTATGCAGATGACGTCGGTTTAATTAACTTTTGTAACGACAGCGACATTTGTCGGGAAGCAGACCAAAACGTTACAATTACAACTAGTTATGATAAGTTTAAAGAACACGTTGATGCAATGATTATGACAGATGATTTGATTATCTCTAAAGGTAGTAATTACAACAGAAGAGAGTCTGCGAACTGGGATTCTGAAATTGATGACCTTCATATGATGGAAAATGAAACTAACGACGTAGATAATATTAGTGTGGGAAACACTAATGAATCTACAAAACGCGCAGCAAGAAATGATACGTGTTTGATCAGAACTGATTCATCTCTGATGCCTCTCCATTTCTGTCTGCATGACTTTAACTTTGAAGTCGGGGAATCCATTGAGCAGAATATCGTAAAAGCAATCTCTGAAAGTAGAAAGGTTATCGTAGTGCTAAGTCAACACTTTCTGAGCAGTAAATGGTGTAACTTTGAGCTGGAAGTGGCACGGATGGAGTCCTTGGATAGAGGTATTAACATTATAGTTCCCGTAAAGCTAGAAGATTTGAATATTGTAGAAATGTCCGGTTCACTACGGACGTTAATTCGACAGGTGACGTATCAGAAGTGGAGTGAGCATCCAGTGGAGCAGGAGGAATTCTGGAGGAATCTGGCTAAAGCATTGGTGCACTAACAATAGCTTCCAGGCATTGACTTATTAATGAAAACTATAATAAAAATAATATATTTTGCATGCGCCTATTCTCCAATGTTCTGTAGCAGTGACTGTCCACTCTATCTAATACTAATTAATTATTAGGGATGCAGATTAACGCCGCTAACTGTCGATTTAAAATCAATTAATGGCCATTAATTAACAAATTAACGGCGCCTTGAAAATTCGTGAACAATTGTTATCTAATCGGCAGCGACGGCCCAATTTGGACAGCCATTTTTGAATTTTACGACATTTTTGAAATGAACAGTAGACTAGCTATTGGATTGTTAAGGACACATAGTGTACTTTCCAGTGAATAGAGGTTTGCAGTTTAACTTGTGCAATTAAACGGTTTTTAACGTAAACGATTTTTTTTTAAATGTCTATTACTAGATTAATTCATTAATCGTACGATTAATTTCGATTCAATTTCTTAATCGATCTGCAGCCCTGCTATAATATCAGAGCTAGATGTGCCCAACACAGGCTCCGTGTAGGCTATTTAATAGTACTCTCTCTATACGCTAGTGAATGGCGGATACTGTCAGAGGCTTAGACCAACTTAGCGGCTTAGAGATTAAAATATCTTATTTTCATTATATCATATTTTCTTAGCGGCATATCTTGTTTAAAATATCTTATTTTCATTCCAATTTTAGTTATTTTGTTCGTGACTATTGCGTGTCTCAAGCTTGTATTATTACGCGTTTGTCATGCCTAACTTCCTTATAAAATACTATTAAAATGTTGTTCAATCGAAAAATGAATTTTGAGTATCTCATGCACTGGACATTTTAATCATCAAAGCCGGGTTTAAAACTCGGCTTTGCTTTCTGGATCATGCAATACTATGGAGCTAAAATATTGGCACATCAGTTTGGTATTTTCAATAGGCTTGGTTTCCTGCGATTGTAGTCAATATAATGACAATATTCACCACGTTAACCGTTACTCACGCATTACTCTACAATTTAATAGATTAAACTACTACACTAAAATATGACTTTTAAATTATGCCGAATTCCCAGTGCAAACAATCAATCAATCAATCGATGACTTTCATATAGTCCACTCTAACTCTCACATGCGCTCACATACAGTGAAGAAAAAGGTGGTCTGCCACTGACTATAAAAAGAAAGCAAAAATGGATATTTTATACCGCCTCTATATAATAGATATCTGAGAGGCGCTTCCTTTACACACAGTGAAACAAGAGTTGTCTAGCCTGCCATAGACTATAGTCGCAGACTGTAGTAACCGTTGTGGTAATACGATTGTCTGAAATTTCAAGATACACTGAGGACTAGTAAGGGCGTAGATAAAAGTTAACATGGGTAATATGGGTATGGTTGTCCTAGGGCGCCATCAGTGACGTGTCAATAATTCGAACAATACATCTCTGTAGCGTTATCGGAGCTAGTGTGTTAATCGCTTTGTCAAATGACTCACTAAATTCTCAACCCTTCGCTTTGAACGTTAATTAGTAGTGTACAGTACATGTGAATGTAAGTCAAATAAATATGTTAAATAAACGTGAGAATATATAACTAGATTGACGATTAGACGGGCCGTACAGAATGTGATTTCACTATTTTGAAAAGTTATTTGCTGGAATTTTGAAATTCTAATAAATTTTAGAAGTCTGAATTCTGAAATAGAAAGCATAGTCATAAGCGGAAAAATAGAAGGAAAGCGTTGCAAAGGAAGACGAAGCATTACCTATACAAAGAGTCTAAGTGAATGGATGAACGTTGAAGAATTAGAAATGATTAGTTTTGCTGGAGACAGAGATAATTGGAAAACCATGACCGACAAAGCTGGGAACCGGCAGGACACCTGAAAGAAGAGAATAATAACTTCTAGGACATGTGGCATTTTGAGCTTTGATCCTAACAATATATTTAATAAGCGTAGGACTACTTTATAATTTTGATTCCCTAAATTACATGTGGGACCCTATATTGAATGAATATATTGCATTACTCCATTTGGGGAACTCTCACAACTCCCACAATGTGGGAACTTCCACTACAACAGGAAGTGGTAACGACTTAGTCTATGCTCCCAAGCTAAGGCTCTCAACGTAACACATAGCTGTGAGTGTTGCAGTATGCTAATTAATAATGTAGGCTTTAAGAATGATAGGCCTATAGGCCTTGGTTACAGCAGTAAGCATAGAGGCCTACTGCTGTAACAAAGGCTCAATTTTTGTTGTCTTGAACAATTGAAGGCTAGGGTCTTGACCTTTCTGCTAAGGTTTTCGACTTTTCTTGGTCTTGTGAAAAAGGTCCTGGTCGCATCATTGTAGGGCTTTATAAGTTATATTAAAATAGTTCTAATTATCCTTGTTTTAGAATTAGCGGTGCTCACGGAGAATATTAGACCTCTACATTGTAGTCAATAATTAACCATCACATCATTGTCAAATGGCTAGCTGTTTCGGTCAATCTATTCTAACTTAGATTCTTAAAATAATTTTGAAATGAAATTAGGCAACCAGGACTAGAAAATGCATATTTTCAAACCATGATATGCAATCTGTAGGCATGGCCTACTTACGTTATGCAATCTGTAGGCATGGCCTACTTACGTAGGAAACCAATCTAAAATTTATTAGTGACAAACAAATTATATTGCAATGCAGGCCTCTGCATATTCTATTTACATAACCACATTTGATCTTTATTATACTGTCATATTATACGACTCTTAACAGTCGAAGTAACCTGATGTTAGCACTATGCTATCCAACACATAGACCAGTATTACTATATAACGGATCCATCCTCTCATAAGTGCTTAAATTTGTTATTTAGAAAAATTTAAATCTGTTTCCTCGTTCATTTCTCCCATTCCTGGATGATGTCAGAGACCCACCTGGCTGGGAACCGAATCAGAAGCCTCATGCATCCAGCCTATTACTGTAGGCCTAAATTAATTTTTAGGTTTCGTGTTCACTAAGAATCATAATATCGTTCCTAACTTAAAACCCCCATATAGGGCCTACTCATTGTAAGTAATTGCCTTTTCTAACCTCATCCGTCTCTCAATGAAGATTATATTTCCTCAGCCAACATCTTTGGATGTGGAGACGGATATGAGACCTTTTATTATTTTTAAAAAAATCGAAAATTCGAGCAATATCTTAAAAGCGAACACTCCCCCCCCACTCCCCCCCAGGGGCGTCTATCCCTATACCTGGGTCCCGGTTGGATGGCCGAGTCGATTGCAAGCTTGCCTGATAAGCAGGAGGCCATGGGTTCGATTCCCAGCCGGGTCCGTCTCTGACAGTATCCTTGGGTACGGAAACAGACGTTAAACTTAGCTTTTTAGCTTTTACAGTTTGCCTTTGGCACAGGTTCAATATAGGAGACTTGTGAGTATTTAGTATCTTGTTCAATTTTAGAAATTTAGTGCAGATTAAGAGTAGCTACAGTCATAGTTGAGTTACTGTCTTTAGGTAGGAATTCAGTTGTTTGAAAGATATTGCGTTCACCCTTTTCCACATGTCTGCGGCATTGTCAATTCCAATATGTCTGAGAGTGGTTAAATTTCGGTCTGATATCAGTTTTTGGATATTTAGGGCTAAAGAATCGCCTTCCTCTTGCCTTCCTGCTCTCGCAAGTTTATTTCTTTCGCTGAGCAATAGTTAATATATATGGAGTTACAAAATATGGACAAGCATGTAAGTCGCTTTCAAGGAAACGACCAAAACTAATGATGTGTTGAATATCCCGCATTAAAAATTTCCTGCTGAAATTAAGTAATGCGTTTCTAAATTTTTTTCTTGAAGTTTTAAATTTTGTTCTCTCTCTCTTTGTCTCTCTCGCTCTCCGTGTGCTGTCTAATGCAGGTCCATGGCATGCAACGTTTCCATACCTCTGTATCCTCAGTTTTTCTTTTCATATCCTCATAATTTTGATCGAGTTATAATTTCATCCAAGATTCTAATTCTTGGTCATCCTCTGACATTCTTTCCAACCATTCTACCCTGTATTAATTCCTTCAATAAGCCCTTCCCCCTTTTATATGACTTATCAAACTCCTCCTTCTATTTCTTAATATATTCATCCAGGGCTAAAAAAAAACAATTTTAGGGTTTAAGGTTTTTAAGTTTTTTAGGTTTTCTAAGGTTTTTTATTTAAGTTGCGGATTTATGGAGTCGGGCATGCTCCACCTCTTGGAGCTGAACTTACTGAAGGGTTCAATACCCCTAAATCCTAAAAGAAAAATCTCCCATGAGCAACATGGGAGTGAAGTTGAAAAGGATTATATAGTGATATCAAACTTCTAAATATCATTTTGTTCACTTTGAAATGCATAATTTAAATTTAGGTACCGTAATATGGGTAGCGGCTATAGGCCTATGTTTATCTCCACAAGCATGAGAATAGACCACTGAAAGCTGCACGACAGTGCACGCGCTTTGCACAAGCCACCTAACGCAGTAGTACTAGCTCCGCTAGGTCCAGCACCACTGTCAGATGTACCCCACCTCTTCAAAACCTTTATGTTATAGGACAAAGAGGACGACTATTGACTATTTCGTTATCATTCCTTGTAAGTATGTAATTTTTATTATGATGTAACCAACCGTTATGGCAGCAATATTTTGTATGTAATTAATTGCTACACCATGTCTCTACCGAAGTAAAAAGTCAATTTTTTGTGAAACCTCTAAATAATATCCTATTGGCTTCAAATTTGGTCAGATAATTACAATTGCTAATTGGAACAAGGGCAGCCTTGTGGAGAATTGAATTTTAATACTTTAAATTTTTGGACCACCCTACTGCACGTGCTTTGCACAAGCCAACTAATGCAGTCACTGAGAAAGGAAAGGAGACCAACCTCAGAAAACAAAATTTTCTCGAAGAAAATATGGCATACAAACTATACAATTATATATATATAGTATTATATACATATGCCATGGACCTGCCCGACAGGCAGAGCACTGAGCGAGAGAGAGAGAGGGGGGGGGGGTAAAAACGATTAATTTATTAAATTTAGTTTTAAAATAAAATCTCAGTTGTTTTCAGTTGTAAAAACAAAAAACCTTAAAAATCCTAAAACCTAACTATTTCTAGAAAAAAGGTTTTTTAAAAACTTTAAAAAACCTAAAAAGATAAAACCTAAGAAACCTAAGCTTCCAAACCTTTGTATTCGTCAGATGTTTATTAACTCAAACTTTTCCCATGACTTTTTTTTACTAATTTGTAATTTTATTTGCCCAACTGATCTTTTTCATCCTTCTCCTGAGCCACATTTCTAAACTTCCGTTTTTCCAATATCCTCATTTCTTAAGGTCCATGTTGCAGAGCCATACAGAAATGTAGTCCAAGCTAAAGTGTTGCCAATTTTTATTTTAGTCTCTTTCTCCAAGCTTTTTGTTGGCAAATCTTTCCTATTACTAAAGGCGTCGTTTGCCTGCACAATACTACACTTTATTTCTGTTTCACAACTTCTATCGTCTGTCATCGTGTGTCCTAAATATTTGAAACTCTTTACCTCTCCAATCTTGGTTCCATTAACCATAGTGTTCTCTTTTTTTGTGTTTTTTTAGTTTATTGTTTATTTTTCTTTCAACAGGCAATGCATAAAAAATAAAGTAGTTCAGCATAAGAATAATAGCGTCACTAACATTGACACAAGTTTCTGACTTTCTTCTTTCTTCTAACTAACATCTTGACACTCACATGTCTTTCTTCCTTGTAATGTTTATTTTCATGTCATATTTCGCTGCAGTGGAATTTATGGAATTCATAATCATTTGTAAGCCTCTCTCACTTCCTTCACTCATTACCTTGATCATTTTCAAATCTCACATCTTTCAACAGTTTTCCTCCAGTTTTAACTCCTTCCTCGACACCTTTCATAGCCTCTGACATCTTTGCCTCAGCATAAATGTTAAACAGTTTCAGCGATATGCAACAACTTGTCTCTCTCCACGTCCTATTTTACCTTCTCTGTGAACTTTTGTTGAATTTTGACAACACTTTTCTGATTCATGTTTAAGTTCATAATTAGTCTCGAGTCCACACCTATCTTTTTCAAGATCTCTAACAACTTCGCCCACTTTATTCTGTAAAATATATTCTGTATTATTTTGTTTTGTTTTCTATCCTTTATTAAATCATAAAAATATGTTGCTGATTTGCTGAATTTTTTCATGCAAAAAATAGCTACATTTGTACATCATGATTTGATAATCAGGTGTGTCATTGGTGAAGTATCGTCAAGTTAATTGTTTCAATAATTCGCCTGATGATTGACATTCACAAGCGTGACGTGTTAACATTGTGTTAAGTTTATATCATCTCATTTAGTTACTTAGTCATTTATTTATTTATTTATTATTTATTTACTAATTATTATTATTATTTATTTTATTTTAATTTTTATTTAATTGCCCTGGGTTGTAAACGATCCTAGGCTAAAAAATATGATAAAATTGATTTTAATACGTTAAAAAAGAAGTATAGATAAAAAAAAGCATTTAAAATT
>JAQFZF010000082.1:0-24037 GCA_034695365.1 Enchytraeus norvegicus
CCCCTAGACGTAACTGGTTTCTGGTTGTTTCTGAATTGGTTTACCAATGCCTCCCTCGGCATTTGTCTCGGCATTTATTTTATCAAGAGAGAAAAAGTTGAAAATGGACAGGAAGATTGAGACTCAATAGGAGAATAATTCAAGGAAGGGCAGACCATTGCAAATATATATGGAGATCTTAAGCAATTTTCTGCTAAACCAAGTACCGTATCCTAGGAAAAAATATCTAACAGTGATAAACATACTGCGCTCAACAAAGGATTGAGGAGAACCGTAGGAAAGAACGTATAAGAAACCCGTAAAAACGTTAAAATACCTAGATAACGTAAGTGAACCATAATCGCCTATGTCCTTAATGGACACGGCACATAAAGAAGAAGATAAAGTTACACAAACCATGAGAGAGCTGTGAATCCTTCATCCAGATTACCAACGAGATCAAACAAACTCTTTCTTCTATCTGTGGACCTCTGTCTCCTCATCCCCTCCCCTCCCTCACCTGGCTCCCTCCCCTGCCCACCACCACCCCCTCCCCCCTTCGGCCCAGCCAGATCAAAATAAGACAACTTCCTTTTCCGCTCAATCTTTTCCTTGGTGTTCTCCAGCATGGTGTCCCTGATGGCCGTGAAACCGACGCTGAATTCTGCTATACTAATCTTTCCATCCCCATCGCTGTCCAGTGTTTTAAAGACCTGACTAAGTTCACTAGGAGTGAGGTCAGTGCAGATCATGGAGAGTTCATTCTTGTCGATGTAGCCAGACCCGTCAAGATCACAGGCCTCAAATAGTTTTCCCATGGAATTGTCTTCGTCCGACATCTTGAAGTTTTGCTGAAAATATCAATTAGGAGTGAGATATTTTAGATTATGTGCGGTAATCATAACGTTGTAAAATAAATAATAAAAATATCAAAGTTACAGGATCGACGAGAAGAGATGAATATACTCATCCAGCTGATCGCCTATCAATTTTTATTTTGTCAGATCAAATCTGACAAAATTTATCTACGGGAAAAGTAAGCCGAGCAATAAAAAGAACTAATTAAGTCTTAAGGAGAGCCCCAGCAATTAGACGAGGGCAAAATATGTATCATCAGACATGAATTATAGGCAACAGGTGAGAGGAGTCGATGGAAAACCATGATCTCTTGCGTCCATTCAGACCCAAAGCCTTAATGACGATCAATGTAGTTTACAATATTCCGATAAGATGGCTGAGTCGGTAGCACGCTTGTTTAATAAGCACGAAGTCACGAGTTTGAATCTCAGCCGGGGCATACTCGAAGAATTTCCTTTGATACGGAAACAGACGTTAAACTTAGCTTTTTATTTTACAATGAACGGTCCCTGATATCATCTCCAGATAAGAAAACAAACGCTCTTTACAGTGCAGAAATGATTTAGATGTACTAAACCGATTTCAATCAATCAATCAACATACATATGGCGTCTCAGAAGCGCTGTAATTCTTATAACATAAACAGAAAATTGCTTTTTTTATTTTTTAACTATTTAGATAACTTTAGGCTTAATCTACTCTACTTAGGTGCCGCAATGATTGAGAAACAACGAAGGAACACCATATTTAAGGCATTGAATATACTATATACATGCACAAGTCTACTTATTTATAATTCCAATTTTCATGCGTTTATTATATAAATGAATAAAAATAACAACACTTACCTACTTACGATCACAAACTTAAACTTCAGAGAGTGTCAGCTACGTTTCAGAGGTTCCCCTTCTGTTTCTTATCCGTATAGAGTGCTATAATTCATTTTCTCATAGATTTTTGCAATATTTCTTGATCTCAAGTCAAGATTTTGGAGAATAAAATCACTGTGAAAAGTTATCCACAGCGACTTCCACAATCCACAGGATAACTTCTAAAAGAAAGTAAAGTAAGCTTATGTTGCTTATCCTTTTGAAAGTCAGCTACATGTATTAAGGGCCATTCATGGTGGATTTATTATTTCGTTAATGTCCTCTAGTAAACAATAAACCTAATTAAATACCGTCACTGTCTTGCGGTATTTTGCCATTGTCCTTCCTAATATAAGTTTAGCAAAGTCGGCTTTTCTTAAAATGCTACAGTATTCCGACAGCCGGATATATGATTATTGTCATATTTATGTAGATTAAATTTATAATAACATCAGACTATAATAGAGCATATAATAAACTATAATGTAATCAGACTATAATAGAGCACATTCTATGCAAATATATACCAAATGTAATATCATACGAAAATATTTTAACAGGTTTTTGAAGTTCTTTTTAGAGGTGAAAGTGATATAATAATTTTTTATTATTATCAATAAATCAATCAATCAATGGGGAGTTAACGTCCGGTTCCTCGCCCAAAGGCGATGTCAGGGACGTCGTCGTCATGATATTCGAGGCAACGCATATTGTGGCGTGATGCTTATAGATTATGTTTATATTGTTTTAAAATATATTTTTCATTTTATTGCGAAACAATTCTTTTATTTCTGCCACTATTACAGTTTAGTCTTGCAGTAGGCCTATATATTTTTTTTACAGAAAAAGTAAGGCTTCAAAGTAATTTCCTTCTATCATTGGCCTACTCTTCATTTCTTTTAGTCCCCACTTATTAAAGCAGGAAACTGTCCACGAGTTCATTTCAATCTTTCTGCAATTACACGACAGCATTGTTTTAAGTAGTACTGACCATAGCATTGTAAATTTTCTAGCCCCACTGTCTCAATTCGATTCTAGTAGAAGCCTAGCAAACCGTCTACCAATCAGAGCTGGAAAAAAACCTAAAACCCTTAATCAATAATTCCAGGATTTTAGTTTTTTTTAGGTTTTAAGGTTTTTTAAGGTTTTTTATAGCTTTTAAAGGTTTTTTGTATAAGCTGCGGATTAGTGGGTTGGGCATGCCCCCGCCCCCTCGAACTCAATTCGGGGTCATAGCCTAACCAAAACCAATTTAAGATAACGGTAAAGTTGAGGAGGAATTGATATCAATATACTTAAAAGTAATAATTTTGTCCACTTGATATGCATAATTAGACTCTAAGAAAAAATTAGTAAGACCATACGTTAAATTGTTAAATTCCGTATGCTTGACAATAGACCAGTGACCACTGAAAGCTGTACATGCTTAGTAGAAGTCAACTAAGCAGTCATTGAGAAAGGATAAGGAATGCTCTATTATTAGACTATCTAGTTATTATGAGGAAACATCAGAATTTCTCATCAGAAATTTCTCATAAAAAGAAAATAATGTCAAAGTACTCCTTGGTGCCCATTGCCTTTGAGACCCTGGACCCCATCAACTCTGCCGGCGTCGACTTTATAGATGACATTGGCAGGAGGACCCATGCCATCATCGGCGACAACCGCGAAAAGTCTTTTCTGTGGCAGCGGCTGTCTAATTCAACGCTATTCTCCTAGAATCGAATTTAGGCGATTCAACGCTACAACGCCATGCTTCCGCGGCAATTTCAGCGACATGGCATTCCAGAGTGCAAGAGATTAATTTTAAATGCTTTTAAAAATCTATACTTATTTTTTAACGTATTAAAATCAATTTTATCATATTTTTTAGCCGAGGGTCGTTTACAACCCAGGGCAATTTAAAATATTAAAAAATAAATAATAATAATAATATGGCATACAAACTATATAAAGTTATACGCCATGGACCTGCCTAAGGCAATGCACCGAGCGAGAGAGAGGAGAGAGGGAGAGTGAGAGTGGGAGAGAGAGAGAGAGAGAGAGAGAAAGAGAGAGAGGAAGGAAGATAGGTAAAGAAATTGGTGTATAAATTTAATTTAGTTGTTTATAATAGTAGTCTTAGTTGTTTTCAGTTGTAAAAATAAAAAACCTTAAAAGACCTAAAAACCTAACTATTTTTTGAAAAAAGGTTTATTAAAAAACCTTAAAAAACATAAAACCTACAAAAACCTAAGCTTGACAGCCTTGCTACCAATAGACTTGCTCCACTGGAACAGTAGGCTATATGCGATATTAGCTTTGATGCCTATTTTACAATATGCATTGGTCTTATAGGCCAGCCGATTAATTATATATATACACAAGCCTAGAGTCTATTTCTGAACTTTCCCTAATAACTACTAGGCCTACCTGTAGCCTATATGTCAACAAACACGTAATCATAACTATGCTTTAATCTTTCATTAATTAAGCTGATTTAATTAAACAACATAGGCCTATAATACAATTACGTCAGCATTATAACCTACTGGCAATTAACTCCAATATACAATTATACATGTTAAGTACAATAATCGAGTAAATTCGAAATAGTTTTACTGTCACATATGTTTAGTAGAGTTACACAAATGAGTCATACCTTGTAAAGTAAGGCTATGTAGTGTATATCCAGTCGTGCAGGTGAGGTTAACATATGGTAGAAAATTAGAAATGAGATGTTGAATTGAATGAGTGCAGGCATTATCGACACCACTCTGATTAAATAAAAGGCTTATAAATAACTTAATTTCCTCTGTATAATTAATTAATTTTCATTAAACGACTCGAGCATTTACCGTCGTAATATTTTAGTGATCATGCACACAAATCGTCCGAAACAAAATCAAGAAGCCATGAAGCAAAGCGCCACAACTGGTATGGCAGTCTAGACCTCTGCAAGTCATGAATTTGAATGACCTGTTGGTCTATAACACAGAATTCCTTGCCACATCGCTGTCACCTCTCGACTGCGGTATCTGCTTCGGAAGCCTCATACGAGCACAGTTGTCGGTGTGATCATTTCACAACTTTCCCGAACTCACTCGGGGAACTGATTCCGTAGCCTACATCAACACAGTAACGTGGCCCAGGTTATCATAAATTATTAATTATTTCGAGAATAATAGCATACGCTCAAAAACAAAGAAATTCTTTACAAAGTTGCAGTAAAAGTAATGCTCTTACACGGGATGCTATTATTCTGTGAAGTCCCTGAAAATGTAAAAACTTTTATCTCCATATTTGTGTGCACAGATTAAACTCCAATGAGCCGAGCAGCGATTTTTATTGATTCTATCATCAGTCATAGAAAGAAATTAAACGATTTAAGCTTAATTCTCATACAAGCGCGGATTTAGGGGGGATGGAGCGGGGGGGGAGGTGGGCATGGCCCCTCGATCGGTCGGGGGACGGGAACGGGGGGGGCTATGGCCCCTTCTCTCGATTTGAAAATTATTACAATTTAACCCATCAAAATATCTATTTTGGACCATGGCCTCCCCCCTAGATTGGTCCCGACCTGGTCCACCCACGAATAAAATTCATGCTCAACTTTTTGTCCGCCCCCTCAAAAATGCCTAGATCCGCCACTGTCTCATATCATTATATACATCGGGGTAGTGTCAAAGCAAGGGAGCAGAATGGGCAATCCCCCCAAGATAGTTTCCCAATTCTTCTATGTATCTATTAGTTACCCGAGGAAGTAATGAAGAATATGACAGCGATAAATATACTGCGCACAACATACGATAGACAACGTTGGAGTGCAATGATCTCCTATGTCCTTAATGGACACGGAGCATGAAGAAGAAGAATTTTCGTACACTCATTGCACGTTTTGTTATAAAAAAAACAGATTGTTCAAAGTGTTTCCCGAGACGAAAGTGACCCCCTCCCCCAAGTTTTTGCATTCCGGCTACGCTCCTGCATCAATCAATCAATTCCAGGATGTCCAACGTCAAGCTCAGGAGCTTGGAGCTTCTCTTCAAAAGGCCGCTCCTGTATCATGAGTTTCTCATGGTAGGTTTGAGTGTGCTTAACGCCAAGGTTCAGAAGCCCGAAGGGCTTCTCTTCAAGACGGCTCAACACAATCGAACACTACCGTCACAAAGATTGGGTTCAAGCTTAATACAGCTTTACTCCACAAAGTGCTCTGCAGTCTATTACAGACCACCAAGTTGCAGACAAGTGTCCATTTCTCATTGTGTATCAATTGATTCACTTACTTATAATTATCATTGCAATTTTGAGTGATTATTTTGTTTCAATTTTAAAGCTAGTTTATTAGCAGTTGTTCTTTCATTTGTGTTATTGCATACATGATAATGATATCCTGGTATTTCTGTCACATTGCACTGTGTAAGTGAAAGTCGTGCATTGACTGTTTTCATAAGATAAAAAAGATAAAATATTTATTTAATTTGGTCTCTCTTTTTCTACTGTTTCTCATCGAGTGTTGATAACTTTAGAATATCATGACTCCATCTGGCGAGTATTAATAACTTTAGGCTATCATGCTACCATCTGGCGAATGTTTATAACGTTACGGCTATGATGCTGATATCTGGTGACTAAGTGGTGAATTGTGTTCCTATTTCCATACAATACCTCCATCTGGCGATTAATTGAGTCGCGGGGGACATTGACCTCTCATTTTAAATTGTGCATTTAATTAATAAAATGAGAGAGATGTGAAGTTTATTGAAACAAGAGACTTACACTAAAATATACGTTATTATTTACCTAAAAGTTATCTCCATTTTGCGGAAGAAAATTTTTACAGATAGGGCCTAAATGTTAGGATAATTGTGACAGTCTGTAGTCTCTGTTACACAAAATGATCGACTGATATGCATTATTAAGGATGCGCGCGCATCTGTCTATCATTTTGCGCCTCGTTAACCATTTTCAGTTTCTGCTAAGAAAATTATCCCAGAAAGAATAGACAATGCACAGCTTGAAGATTGAAATTGGGCATACGAAATCGACGTTAAACATATTTTATTTTATTTTATTTGTCTCATCACTTAAGTATAGGATAGTTAAACAATTGAAACGCAGACTGTGAGTGTGAATGGAGATAAAGGCCATAAGAGGCACTTGCATATTCCAGGTATAAATTCGTAGTGATATCTTAACCTGCAGTGGAGAATCTAGGAATTTTTAAGGGGGCCAAATAGGCCTACATGAATTTTAGGGGGGCAGATCCAATCGAGGCCAATCGAGGAGGGTCAAGGGTCCAAAACATGTGTTTTAATGGATCCAATTACAATAATTTTTGTGGGTCATTCCTATCAAAATGTCATATTCTCTGTAAACTGTTCTTGTTCCATTGTGTAAAGGCTACAGCGAATTATTTTCAATGTGCGCCGTGTAATGTAAGACGAGCAGATAACATCTTATCTAACGAGTCTCCTCCAATTTCTAATCCATAGGCGTTGCTCCATCATTGTGCCATGAATATACGGGTGGAAACTTAGGGGGGGGGGGCTGAGGGGCGCCCCCCCAAAGTTTGATATGGGGGGCAGAATAGACAATTTTTTGTACACCGAGATTGCATTGTATACTTGATAAACTCCATTCTGTCTTATTTCCCTCTCAATCTCTCTCTCAATCTCTCTCTCCTCTCTGTCTGTCTATCTGCCTGTCTGCCTGTCTGTCTGTCTGTCGGTCTTTCTCTCTCTCCCTCTCTCTCTCTCTCTCTTTCTATGATTTAAATGTCAATACTGAAGAAGTATTATTTATACCGGAAGTTTCTCTCACTCTCACACATTTAGTTAAGTCACACATGGAAAGTGTTAGAAGGACCCATCTCATTCTTAACTAATCCTACTAGCAAATATACAGACCCGTACACAGTGTATACACCCCCATAGAACACTACACACTGTACACTGCACACAGTGTAGTGTACAGTGTACAATGTACACACGCCCATACAGAGTGCACATTTTATATACGCTCTGTGCACAGGGTACAAACCCCCGTACACAGTATTTTAGCCTGCCATAGTCATTTGTCTCTTTTGTAGTCGTCAGATGATAAAACTGACGTCAAATCCGCACTGATAGACCACAAACGTGGCACAAACAGATGTAAGGATAATAACTAAATGTGTTAATAAACATACGCGCACATTATGCGCGCACACTGCATACAGATGTATAAACACGCATAACACGCATATTACAGGCGCGTATAAAAATATACAAACACAGGCGCGCACACACACACCCAAACACACACAGAGTGACAAAGACACGCACACGCACCTATGTAGTCTCACATTCATTGCAATCTTACCTGTACATATATTTACAGAAAAGCACATATACGTACAATACGTGCATTACATATACATATAAACACACACGCAATTATAACACATACGAAAAAACAACCTCACAATCACATAAAAAAGCAAAAAGCTGTAAAGCTAAGTTTAACTTCTGTTTCCTTATCCAAGGATACTGTCAGAGACGGACCCAGCTGGGAATCGAAACCATGACCTCCTGCTTAATAAGCAAGCTTGCTATCGACTCGGACATACAACCGTGACATACACACATAGACATAGACAAGCACAAAAACACACACATCACTAAACGGAGTGATGTGCGGCGGGCCATAGTATACCTGCAGGCCTTAACGCCAGTTAGCCACGGTGTAACAAGTTCACTCCATTCATTACGTTTAGCATTCGCTGTCGACAACGTAAATGTCCGAGAGATGTGAAAATGACATAGAATTACGAAATATTAGTAGGAATTGTTTTGAACTTTAGTCGTACCTCTCAGTTATAATTAATGTTTGAAATAGTTATATATAATTCGTGTTTGGATAGTTATACAGTTAATAACGTTTAAGAGGAAGAAACGAGTAAGTGTGAATAGCATTTAAGTGAATTATTCTTTGCGTACTTTCGAGCGTCGTCATATCTAGGCTTAGAACTTAGCTAAACTTAACGTAACTGAACTTTACTTAACTTAATTTAACTAGTTCATGAATGACTTGTAACACCAGTCTTAATGACAGATTCATATTCTATTATAAATATAAGAAATATAGAAAATAGGTCCAAGTTGCAATAGAAATCAACACAGAAATTATTTTACATTTGTATCCACATCCGACGACATTAGTGTTACTTAACAATAAGATTGGCATTGGCTTAGACACCTGTAACATAGCCTGTGGAAGAGAAAAACTGACGCAAATCTATATAAATTAAAAAGGTTAAGTTTAACGTCTGTATCCATACCATACGGATGCTATCAGAGAAGGACCCGCTGGGAATTGAACCCCGGTCTTGATCTTCCCAGGCAAGCGTGCGACCGATACGGCTGTCCAACGGGGGCAATATTAATAGTGATCATGTTCATGATGTGATTTCCAGTTGCCTTTCTCATTGAGGCAGTAAGCCTATATTATGTGAATTTTTTAATCTAATTTCGGCACCACTCGCTTTCATCAAAGTTTGATCATTTCGGGTCAATTATCGGAGTCTTCGTTTGCAAAACATGTTTTGCCGTAGGTTGCATCGTCCATCGGCTAGTTGAGTATAGTTATGTCTATAATCCACAAGAAGATAATAACCTTTTATTTATTGACTATCGTTCATCTTAATTGTATAGCGGCAACTGCTAGTAAATAATGTAAAACTATTTAGTGATTTATTTATTTTATTAATAGACATTTAGTCTACTTTTTATTTTATTCCCGTTGGTGCCGGATAAATTAGGAATATATCAACTGAAAGATGTATGCGTTTTGTAAAGGACGACTAACGCAATGACTGAGGAAGCAACGAATGCCATCTCCGATGCCGTTATTTGCCTTGAACAATATCATTATGAACTTTCCATTATTTCAAGTGTAGTTAATAAGGCAAATGCTTAAAGTTAGTAATTTTATTGCGTTGGTCGATGGTGTACACAATTGTGATAGAGGTAGTAGATTGTATGCATGAATTTTTGTCTTGGACCTGCCGTCCGGCAGAACACTGGATTGATTGATTTGACATATTTGACACAATGTATGCGTAATAATTTAAACGATTATAGAGACAACCTGTAATTAATTAACGCTCGATGTTGTGCACCTAATATGATATGCTAATATTTAATACACAGATTTAATACACGGAGCCGACTATTAAATATTAAATATTAAATATTAAATATTAAATATTAAATATTAAATATTAAATATTAAATATTAAATATTAAATATATTAATTTTGTTTTATACAGAGTTGACGACAGTTTTCAAGACTTTATGAGCACATACGCCATAGTGAAATGGACCGGTCAGGTATTGTGGATGTTCCCAGCTGTGGCCAACACCTACTGCACCCTGGACGTCCAACACTTTCCCTTCGACGACCAGAGCTGTGATGTCAAATTCATCTCTTGGACTTTTCACGGACACAAACTAAACGTCACATACAACGTCAGCGAGCATCAAACCATTTACTACACCCCCAGGAATCAGGAGTGGGCGGTGGAAAAGGTGAATATATGATTTCTTTTTGAAGTATTAGCGTATTCTACAGATGACAGAACGCATCTGTTTACAAGGTTTCCTTTCTTAGTTGCTGTTTTTTGTTTTTGTATTTCTCTCACCATGATTAGGCATATCACAGCCGTTTAGAGCGCACAATGCAGCACGCGCCGATATCTACTAATCTTCCAGCCACCAAAGGGTTATTCTTCTTGTTGGCCTGACCTGAGATCGATCCCAGGTCTCCTTGCTATAGAGCCCGACGCTCTAACCACTCGATCATAACCCCCTCCCCCCAAAAAAGTATAATAAAGTTGGGGAGGGGGTTAAAGTTGATTTATTTAAATTCAATCTTATAACTTCAGAGAGTTGCTTGACATCAACTGGCAAACAATATACAATAGATGGAAAATAAACATTAACAGAATAAAATTAACAAATAGACAGAAGACAGTTCAAATAATATGGGTAAATAATCTGAATTGTTAAGAACTGTTATTTATTGAATTGTTAAATCGATAACTTCTTCATAAGTCCTAACAAGTTACTGCAGATTAGATTTTACTGGCATCGCTAAGTAGACCTAGGCTATCATGCAGTGGCGGCGCCACACCAGGTCGAACCAGGTCAAATGGCCTGGTATAAGAGCCTCTGACCTAGTGTCCGACCTGGTGACCAGACCTTATTATTATATCGTTATAGCATTACTGTTTTTATGACATACCCTTAGTTTTTAATGACCAGGCAATGACCTGGTTGTGAGGACGGTCTGGCGCCGCCACTGCTATCTATCTATCCAGTGCTCTGCCACATGGGAGGTCCACGGCAAAAATTCATACACACAATCAACTATATCGCTCTTTAATGAGCACACCATCGACCAAGCCAATAAGTCCGTCTCATCACAAAGGCTTTGCCTTTTCCACACCTAAAATGATGCCTTTGTTGAAGGAAAATATAAGTTTCTGAGGTAGTTTTCCATTGCCTTCCTCAGTATCTGCATTTGTCGGCTCTTATGAAACACGTGCAGTTATCGGTTTGACTATTCTCAAATATCCCGGACCAAACACGGGAGCCACAGCTATCATGTGAGCTATAAAGTTTCTAACGTTTCTGTTTCTAGGTCACAGTGGAAAGGCATGAGATGATCTACGCATGCTGTAGCGAACCCTACCCTGACGTCACTTTCACCATCCATATGACGCGACGTAGTTTGTTCTACGTCATCAATCTGATCTTCCCATGCCTGCTCATCTACGCAGTGTCTTTCCTCGGATTCTTTCTTCCCATCGAGTCCGGGGAGAAGGTGAACCTGGAGATAACTATCCTGCTTGCCCTGGTTGTGTTCCTGCTGATCGTGGGGGAGACCCTTCCACCCACTCCAGATGCCATCCCCGTGCTCGGTAGGTTATCCTTTGTCAGTTTTTTTAAATATTATTTATCAATATATTTTCACACTTGACATATGTACAATTACAGTGGCGGCGCCACGCCGGGGCCAGCCGGGGCACGTGCCCCGGCTGAAACGGTCGTGCCCCGGCAGGTGCCCCGGCTGGAAGATGAAATTTCTTTGTTTGCATTTTGATTGAATTAACAATTCCATGATATGAAACCATGACTGTATTATCGTGTTAATCTCAAAATTATGCCATTCCGATATTATTTCATGCTAAATGGACAATGCACATTGACTCGTATAAATTGTAATGATTGGTGAAGTTTGTGTACAGTGTTAATTTTAGTAAACGATGTTTAAAATTTAAGTAGGCCTACTTAGTACTTACAATATTTCATGATGTGTCATCAATTTTAATGTGCCCCGTCTCGGGACCTTGTGCCGCGGCTGTGCCCCGGATTGCCCAAAAGCTGGCGCCGCCACTGCACAATTAGCTTCCTTTCTTAGTTGTTGTTTTTGTGTTTGAATATATTTTACCAATCCATAATTAATCGTGCCCTTTTCTTTGCTTTTCGATCTTTACCTTTTGATTATTCATCAATAGCTGCTAGTGCACGATTAACCTTCCATCTTCCAGGCGCCGATACGCACCATCGCCCAAGGGTGCAGCCTCTAGTTTGTTAACTGACCTGGGAATCGTTTCCATGCCACTAGTCATCGCTAGATTCTGAGGCAAACAAGTTAACCGTTTTACCAATCCCAGTCAGCATCAAATATTTCTGACATTAACGACCGATTTCTGAAATATACCTATGGCTGTGGCGGCGCCAAGGGGGTCCAGGGGTGGGGGAACGTCCCCCCCCCCTGCATTGGAGGCATTTTTGGTAACATGAATAATTTAGAAAGAAGCGTATTTAGGCTACAAATTTTACAAATTTTTGGGAAGCTATTAATAAAATAAGGATATAATTTTGAGAAACTGTTATTTCACTTATTTGGAATTGCCTCAACTAATAGGAAAACATGAGGTCAATGAATATTGAATAAATGCAAGAGTGCAAGATAAGAATATATGACAAAGTAGTCAAATGAATGAAGGTGTAGTACTTAGTTACATTTAATGTTCTCAAGTTGTGCATTCAGAAATTTGTGCCACTGTTAAGCAATATAATTTTATATAGCTAACAGCAATTTAGCAGCAAATTAAGAGTTACTTTATTAAGTGTTTATTTTGATATACGATCTTAAACAATCGGTGAGTTAAATTACTTTAATGCTATTGCTGTAGGTATTCCATTTGGACTGATTACTTCATTCTAATTACATTTCTTACTGATTTATTAGCAGTTTTATTTGTTTCTATTTTTTCACTATTTTGCAATTATTTTCTGGCCGTGGTCAGCTAGATAGGACATTTGTTGCTCTCCCTGATGAAGGTCAGCACATGAGCACTATTTATTCATATATGTCTATTATTATAGATTTGCACAATAATATTACGTTAATGTCTAATGCTATAAATATATTATTAAAATGGCGATGTCCCTGACATCACATTTGGGTGAGGAACCGAACGTTAAATCCTCATTGACTGGTATAAAGGCCTATCTCATCTTCTATTGATGCAGGTATCCTGTTTGGACTGACCATGCTGATGGTCTCCATTGCTCTAGTCTTCGCGGTCATAGTCACAAATATATTCCTACGCAAGGACTCAGGAAAAAGAGTCCCTGCCTGGATGCGTCAGATATTCCTCCGCGCAGACAAAACAAAACGCCGTCTCAGCGGTCAACAACCCGTGGTCCAAATAGACCGACCACGACCCAGTCAAACCGGTTCATGGGTCAATCAAGGACAGGATGGAAATAACACCCAACCCGGGTGGCTCCAAGCTGACGAAAAACCTCCCAAATTGGAGCTGGAGATCATCTCGGATAAGATGGACTCCCTCTCGATCTTGAGTGATTTTGAGACTGCCCATCACGTTAGGACCAACAGTCATCGGTCCTACACATCGGCCATCACAGGAAACAGGCGCAGGATTAGTGGGACGCCGGTGGGATACAATGGAGGGGGAGGCGGGGGAAGTAGACGTCGGTCGAGGCTGGCAGGGGGCGCCCCTCCCTCGGGGGTGGTGGGAGGAGGCACGAGGGACTTGAGTCCGGAAACCGCTGAGAGGTACGGGACGGAGTGGAGGAGGTTGGCCAGGGCGGTGGATAGAATCTTCTTCTGGTTGTTTGTGGTGGCCAGTATGGCGGCTCTGGGTTCTATGTTCGGCTCAATACCACATAAAAACTTCACTTAAGCTATTGCTACAATTTATGAATCGATGAGAAGTAAAGTAGTAATTTAGACTTAGAATACGAGAACGAGAGAGAGAGGGATAGGGAGAGAGCGAGGAGGAGAGAAAAAACAGATACAGAGACAGTTACTACACAGCTTTTCAGTGAATTATAAAAGGACATCTTATAGCGCCTCTACATACAAAGTATCTCAGAGGCGAGAGAGAGCGAGAAAGAGAGAGAGAGTAATTGAGAAGCAGAGTGGAGACTTGGAGTTTAGAAGTAAAGTTCGAGATATCAGAAAGAGACGTGGACACATTAGTCCCCCCGTAATCCTAGCACTGGACCTGGGTAACTCCAGACTAAAACTATTAGCTACGAATGGTTTCGATAGTAACCAGATAATTTTAATAATTATTATTTTCTTATATTTTCACACATGTCGAGCGCACATGATAGAACGGTGGAATTAATATTTTTAGTATTCGTTGTGAAACATCAGTGAATAGAAGAAGGTGATAGCGATAAGATCTATATAGAGATAGTTGTAAAGAGAGACATGAATGATTAGTTAAACAAAAACCGTACCGTCTGAATATCCAGTATTATAAAGGCTCTAGAAATCTATATAAGTTTTACTGGACAAGTTGTCATGATGTAGTCATGGACTGCAAACTACGAGTAGATAAAAAATGAGGAAACTCATAAAACAAACTGCATAATGGATTAAAGCCCTGTATTTCTCAAGATATAACGGCGGCTGAAAAACAAGACTTTGAAGCGAACCCAATGTATTCTGCTTATCAAGCAAAGTTGCTAAAGATTAGGTCATGTAAGGCCGGCCATTCTAATATATATATTGACTGCTTTTCTTATTAATCATTAATTTTTTATGTTTGGCTATGTATTTTTGTTGTTGATAAGCTGCTGTCAATTTCAATTTGTGCGTAGCTTCTTTTTACGCGACCTAATTTTTCTGTGGTGCATCTAAGCTATTAAGACTTATCCAATGGAACAATTTGAAGCAGAAGTTTTTTTGTATGATTTTGTGTGTTGCTATTAAATACGACTTAGTTGTATCTAAACCATTGTAGTATTGCGTGCAAATATATACCTGTAATTATAAATTTTTGATATAAAGTTTAATTTACAGCCCTTAGCAAGCTGTTTTACTCTTCCTTACTATCATTTTACTTTTATTCTTTTACTCTTCCTTGCTAGGATAGCAAGAGGAGAGTAAAAGTCGATGTACATTTATTAAAACACACTCTAACGACTGGAGCTAGCTACTAGCCAAATTTGTAAACTAATCCCAGCTATCTCGGCATCTGATGAGATAATTAGCATAAGTTGTTTTTATTACTTATCTGTCAAATATGTGGAATAACCAGGTTCAAGGAGCAATTAATAAACGAAATTTTTTGCTTGTGTCTGTCTGGTGGCGGGTCTAGGAATTTTTTATGGGAGGGGAAGATATTTTTACATGTATCTTTTCCGGGAATGGGAGGCGGGGGGGGTGGGGGTGGCGGGTAGGGGGTGGGGGGAGGCTAAATCGAGGTTAATCGAGGGGGTTTAGGGTCCAAAAGTGGTATTTGAAAGGGTCAAATTGTAATGATTTTCAAATCGAGGGGGACCATGTCAACTCCGGCCTTTCAAAATCCTCTCCTGTTTGTATCTGCCCGGTTTGATAAATGTGAGTCAATGTGTTGATTTATGATTTTCTGATCGATTTTAAAATTTTAAAAGCAATCTTGATAAACCTGTCTCAATCGAAGAGCTGGCCTCGAAGTTTGAAGTAGATAAATTAAATGTAAATATAATTTGTCTCCGCAACCAATTAGCCACCTCTTCGTGGCTCATTGGTTACCACGTCGGAAAGTTGGTGTCGAATTTTTTAGCAGAAGGATTCGGATTCTATTCCCAGCCAAGTCCAACGGAGAAAAGTCTCTGATGTACACGGACCAACCAATGGCAACCATGTCCTACATTTTTGTGAATTGTTATGCCCGCCTAAATTTTTGGTGGTCCCTCAGCTTTTGGGGGGTACTGGGCACCAAGTCATTGGTGAAGCACTGGGCACCAAGTCATTGGTGCCCAGTGCCTACCCTCCCTAATGCTTAAGATGCCTATGGGCCTGCCTAGAAGTGACGGGCATGCGAAATAATCAAGTTTTTATCCATTGAATTGGCTTAATTATGGTTGTAAATTACTACCTTTTTGATAATTTCACTGATGAGCGTAATAAATGCGTGAACAATTGATTGAATAACAATTGATCGTGTTAGTTATTCTCTTGTCATAGTAACTGTCGTCAGATTGATTTATTGCTTGACTACATGGATTGTTTTGCAAAAGATGGCGACTGTTATAATTATTAACAAATGATTTTAACGGATAATATTCATTTAATGCATTATACATTATAAAGTGCAATCAGAATCAGATTCAATTGGTTATAATCAGCGCTCTCTAATCAGAGGCCACCTAATTAGACCAGTGGCGTCGCCAGGATTTTTGTTCATGGGAGCGCCTATTTTTTGCCAGACACGTAACACATTTAATTACTATAGTCTACGTCACTAACATTGTAACACATACAAGTAGAAAAGCATGTATTTAATGCATAACTTCTCACATATAGGCCTACAGGCCTATTCAATGCAGAACGGTTAAGATTCAAGAATCAATAGTTCAAGATTCTGACATAACCAAGATTATTCGTACTGTAAAAAATACTTTGTAAAAAATACGAAAAAAATTCTGAGGGGGAGCGTACGCTCCAGCGCTTCAATGGTAGCGACGCCACTGAATCTGACTGCCCCCGTTTTCCTCGAGGGTTCCTCCATAGCCATAATTTGTGTGGGTCCGGGACCTGGACCCAATATATA
This sequence comes from Enchytraeus norvegicus, assembly GCA_034695365.1. NCBI lineage: Eukaryota > Metazoa > Annelida > Clitellata > Enchytraeida > Enchytraeidae > Enchytraeus > Enchytraeus norvegicus. The sequence goes on from JAQFZF010000082.1 coordinate 16,814, forward strand.
TCCTATCAATTGAACATTGGTTATAAAATTTTATAGGCAAATTTAAAATGTTGTCAACTTAACACATTTATTAGAAATTTATAATGCTAAGAGCTGAAATAATAATTTGACAAATGGCAGTGCGTTATTGTAATACGGCGGTGAGGATTGGTTTCAATAGACGTAATCTTTAGAGACAGGCCGTGGGATCGGTTTCCACATGGGTCCGTCTCTGACATCATCCCTGGATGATGAAACCGTCGTTCGATACATCAGATCTAGTGGCATAAGTGGCTCTGAAGGGGTTTCTCTTTTTACGCACCTGACATAAGTGATGAAACGGACTTTAAATCTTCAATGCAGTGTTTTGTGCTTTTCATTGTGCTCTTTTTATATAGTTTATTTTCTTTATTTGAAAATGAATGGTAAGTAGAAATACGGATACAGAAAAATAAATCAATCTCAGGTAAACATAATCAAACAATCAATAAATAAATACGAACACTACTTCGGCACTTCGCCCGGCACTAATCTTCTAAAAGTCCCAGACATTAGAACTGAAATAGGCAGACGCTCGTTCAGCTATGCTACTCCAACACTATGGAATACTTTGCCACAATATTTGCGATCATGTACAATTGTACATGCATTACTACTTTCCAGAGCAAGCTCAAAACTCATCTCTTCCCAGCTTAGATCTGTTCTAACAGACTTTCTTGCCTTGGATAACGGACTTGCACTGTATTGGATCTCGTTTTCTCTTTCGGCATGTGTATTTGCAGGAGTGTTTTGGTGGTTGGATGCTGTCTGTTGTTGCACATCCCGCTTGGGACGTCCATGAAATCGCCTTCGGGTGTTGAGTCGGACGTTAAATCCTCATTGATTGGTCATTGATTGACTTTAAAATATCAATCACCAATGCTACCATTCTAAACCCATTTATGACTGTGAGAGAAATATGCTTCTATAGTGACGTCCCTGACATCGCCTTCCGGTGAAGAAGCGAACTTCTGTTCTCATTCATAGGTTTATTTTTTATTTGTACTACTTCTTAGATAGTATTTTCAGGATTCATTTCCTAATTCGGCTAAAATACCATAGTCCCAAACTCGTCTTGATATGGGTACTTCGTGCTCTTAGTAATGGATTAGATTATGATAGACTGCAAAAACTACACATAAGCTCATATAATACTGTCATAAGTGGGTGTCGTGCTATAACACTACGTAATAGGCTGGTATGTCAAATCATTGATTTTCACTTTGTGACATAGGAAGGGGCGGGGGGGATATAAATTGCCCCGTGATACCCGAAAACGATTTATTTATTGTTCGATCATTTGATAGGCTTTGATGATATGAATTTATTATAACAGTATAAAGGCATAAAGCCGAAGTTAACGTCAGTTTCATCTCTCGAAAGGGATATCATTGACTGGCGAGCCTCGGATTCGAACCCCGCACATACTGATCTTTAGTCGGAAACCTTACCGATGTAGCTACTGGCTCCTGCCAGTAGCTACATCGCAACAGTAGTAGCAATTTTATTTTATTCGTACATAATTTTCACACATGACAAGCGTACATGCTAGTTTCCATTCTTACTCGTTGTTTTTTCAGCTTTATCATTTTTTACCACTACATGGTTAATCGTAGCTTTTGGGTAGAGTAGAAAACCTGTCAAACGCCACAACCGATGTGAAAACAAAAGCGATTTCTTTAACAGAGAATTTAAGCGTAACAACTACATGTATAATTTTATAAAAATGTCCATAGTCCCTTCCAACATTACAAGCTGGCAGCGCCACTGTTTTCACTCTAACACGATCTCATGGCGAGAACTAAAATCATCAGGTGATTGATTATGGGGACCATATTATAATACAGGCCATGTTCTGTGTGGACTCTTATCAGTCGATCTACACTTGGGCTATCTAGTGGTAATCATAACTTTAAAATTGTGACAGGGAGGACGAGTCGGGACCATTTTCTTTAAACTTACACTGATGCTAATATTCAGGCTCGGAGTTCGCCCTCCCCCCCCCCCCTCCATTGACCTGAAGGGGAGGGGGCCGGGGTGGGGTCATGGCCCCTTGATTTGAAAATAATAACAATTTGACCTATTAGAATACAAATTTTGGAACCTTGGCCCCCCACGATCGACTTCGATTTAACCTGCCCTCTCGATAAAAAATTGATATTTAAAATAAGTCGACTGCATTAAAAATAGTTAGATCCGGCATTGATAATATTAACATATTTACAATACTGCTGGTGGCGTAATATCAGTGCTGAAGAACAGGTAAAAACTGATGTGGAGCAAGATCTACCCCACCCTAGCCTAGAACCACTAATACTAGTACTATTTTCTGATATCTATAAAATAAGTGGACGATTTAATAGCGGACTTATCTAGAAAAACTGCTATGTCAATATGACAAAATAGGTGTGATATTCCATAAGTCTAACGATCTGTCACCTCTGGCTGTAGATAAGAAGTTAAATCTTTGTTAAATCTGACTTCAATATTATTGGTTATTGAAATTCTGAAATAATCAACACATTGGCTTTCCCAAAAAATGGTCGGCCCTTTGTATTTAAAAAAAATTATATTATATACACATTTTCGAAATTGGTCGCCCCTAAGATCAGTGCCTCTAAGATCAGTGCCCCTAAGATCAGTGCCCCTAAGATCGATGCCCCTAAGATCGGTGGTCCTAAGATAGGTGGCTCTAAGCAGCTTCCTAGTTGTCTAATGGGTGATCCGGGCCTGACCGTAATCAAAGGCAATGATAACAATACGACAACAATGGCACGGACCTCTGCTCGACATTACGCGTAGAACTTGATGGTTCTGACAGAAAACAAACAATGGGATCAACTAGATGATCGATTTGGGGCTCATTCGTTAGCGTGATAGCAGACTGTTTCAGAATATGTACCACGGAACTGCCATTTGGCCGTGCACTGGAGTGAGATTTAAATCATGTCCGTCTCTGACAATGATGATTAAGAGGAATTGTTTTTGTCAAAGATTATAGTTAGCAACACTGACATTGATTTTAACATTTAACTATAAGTTACCTAATACAAACGACGTAGTAAAACGCCAAATCTGGCTTAGAAAGCACACTTTCTGTATAGTGTATACCTTTTCTAATTACCAATGGCCATGGCATTTATGAACATCTCAATCTTATTCTGCTACGGAGAAAACTGAGATCGTTTGAATATTTAGATATTCTTCGAAACCTCCTGTAATTTAATAGCCTAGTAGAACTCAAGTAGGCAACTCAGTTACTATTAATAATTATATGCTACCTGTCTACCTGTTACCTTAACACTGATAACCAAGTAGGCCTACTATTTTTTGTGGCATTACGGCAATTTAATAATAAATAAATAGTAGGGTCAATAAAATTAATAGTATCTTTTATTTTCTCTATTTAATTTTATTGTAGGCCTCCTTTGATTGGAAGAGTCTTAAGTTAAAACATTTATCTATAACATATTTTCTTTTAGGCTGGTGACAGTAAAAGCTCGTTTACTGTCACCATACTATGTACCTTGGACCTGACATTTGACAGTGCACTGGAGTGAGTGGAGTGCACTATAGTTTAGACCTTAATTAATAAGCTTCTTATTTAATAATAAGACTAGTCGGATCATTAGTACGCCAAATACCTAAAAATTGCATAGGGATAATTGAGGTTCCGACCATCTTAAAACATGATTTAACATGTTAATAAGAATATAAAGAATACGGTTTATCTGAAAGTTTTTCAAATGTGTTTAACATCAAATTAAATGCAAGTTATAGAATTATTAGAGAATTTAATAAGTATTTGGTTTTTAACGGCCCATTTATATGATGCATCATAACAACTCGGATGTCACGGGTTCGAATCCCAGTCGGGTCCGTCTCTGACGGTTTCCTTCGATACGGAAACTAACGCTGAACCTGGCTTTCCTTTTTTACTTAGGCTGCATTAACGCGATGGTTAGGGGCCGTCCATAAAAGACGTCCACACCGGAGGGGGAGGGGAGTGGGGTGGGGTCGGGCAAAAGCGGATCAATGCGGACATGGGGGGGAGGGGGGTAAGAGCCGTGCGGAAGTCCGCAAAACGTAATTTTTTGGAACTTAAAAATTTAATTTTTTAGTTTAGAAACGAGAAAATATGATGCGCTTGAGCGAACAAATAAATTTAAAGTTAAAAATTGACGATTTTGAATGAGAATTGTCACAAAAGTCCACTTATTTGTATGAATTTTGATCAGAAATGCGGACGTCCGCAAACGGAGGGGGGGGGAGAGGTCGGGCCAAAGCGGACGTGTGCGGATCAGGGGGGCGGTCAAAAGATTCGATTTTTTGCGGACGTCTTTTATGAACAGACCCTTAGCGTATTTTTGTCTCACAGGTCAGAGCCAATGATGTTTCTATGGTGAGCATTATTAACTTGACGTAAGTTAATTAAACTGGTTTAGAAAATTATTTCGAAATTCTAGTCACCATCTTTTTTCTTATGAATAAAAAACAGTGGTCTGAAACTTCTTCGCTTTAAATATACTGTATTGAGCACATCTTATGGCGAGCATTCTTCTCACAGCAAATAGTTGATCAAAGTAGCAGCGAAATCTTAAATCGTGATGAATATGTAGGTAAGTTTTAGTGTGTTTACGTTAACATCAGAAGCTCAAGTGTTCTCTTCATGTCTTCTCGATCGAGAAAAGAGATGGAGTTGAAGCTTATCACTGCTTTCACTCCACTAGGCAGTTTATTACAAAGCACCTGCATGTAATAGAATAATTTACACTATTACGAATATCGGAATATGTGTCTTTGGTTGAGGTTAAAGGACGTTTTGACGTAACGAGATGATTAACTTCGGTGTCTCCGAGGCCTCTACATATGACCTCGGTACTCAGAGGGGAGAGCGAGGTTTAAAACTTGCAAGACTACCAAGCTCAATGCTATTCATGCACAATTGAACATTCCTTCAATAGTACAAATAACAACCCTAAACGTTTTCTTTCTTTTTTTTCATTCAGATCGTGCTTATTAGAATTTATAAACTTAACGATTAGAGAATTATAATAAAATACCAATATCATGACATAAATCGGAAATAATTTCGAAAGATAATGGTGTTACAACTTGATCGTTGTGCCATTTACAGACCAATAATATAACTACACCATTATTGTTAAAAAACCCAAGCAGTTAGCCTAGAAAGAAATGGCAACAAAGAACTTGCGCTTTATATATTCTGTTTCATCATCCAAAGATGATGTTGAAGACGGATTTTACTTTACGAAAAGCATCAAGATGCTGTTTCTTTGATGGGTCTCGCACCTTTAGTGAGATGGCTGAAGCTGCTGGTAGCAAACTGTTTAAGGCCATCACCGGCAACCAAGATCATGTATTGTATTCCCTACTTCCCCAAAAGAAAGAGGATATCATGACTAAACTTCGAAATAGAACCCACTGCTACATGCTTCCGTCAAAAAGGGCTCCATTAATGGATAAAATCTATATGATAAGGATGCTTTATAAAGTCATTTACTAACTCTATTTGTTGTTTACTAGTGTTTAGTGTAGTAAGCACTAGTTTACTATACTAAACTAGTGTGTTTAGTATGTAGATAGCCTACATTGTATATTTTATATTGTGTTGCCGTTGTATATTCTTGTGCATGCTCTGTTACTTTCATGTCAGATTTCTGCGTTATGACAGATATCAAGAATAAACTAATACATAAAATTATACGAGTGCTGAATCCACGACCTCCTGCTCAAAACCCCAAGCAGACCTAAGCTGCCGAATAGTCAATTAATCTATAGAACTTTTATGATCATATTTACCAAGAGTGAAATAGGTATACTCCCTCTCTCACACTGACTTGCCTAACAGCAGGTCCATAGCATACAACTGTAGAGTTTGAGTGCCTTAATGAGAAAAATAGAGAAAATAGAGAAAATAGAGAAAATACCTACATAGAGAAAATCTCTTTAAGACAATGGAAATAGAAAATCATTCTTATTACACCTCGCAGCTGGACTGTGAATCTTTTCAACTAAAATTTAATAGTCAGAGATGCGATTACGATTTAACTGGATCTCAGAGATTAGTGACGAACTCTAGTCATAACAATATGGTACTCGGTGAATTTAATCAACAACATGGCCAGAGAAAACAATTTCTTCCAGAACAACAATCCATATATGGAGGGCAACAAGATGAGCAACTATTAACTGTAGAACAACCGAAGCAAGTATTTAGAAGGCAACAACAAAGAGAAAGTCAACAAGTTCAACATTCAACGCAACAGGTATATCTGCCAGATGAAGCAACACTGAAAGGATTGCAACAACAGCTGCAACAATTGCAATCGCTCGAACAACCTGATACTATGCAACATACGCAACAATATCAACAACAACAACAACAACAACATCAGCAACAATGGCTGATACAATATCGGGATATGCAACGACAACTGTTGCTGCAGGAACAAGATTCTACACAGAATGAAATATATACTCTTATAGGAAAACAAAAACAACAACAGCCACATCAAGCAGTACAATTATCTGATGCTCAAAATAATCAACAATCCGGTAACCATTTGATTATGCAACACCAACAAATTCCACAAATACAACAACAATACCCTCAGCATCAAATAAATCATTACCATCTTCAGAACATGCCACAATCTCACAATAATCTCACTGAGAAACTAAAAATAGGCCCAATTCCACAAACGAAACAAGATACCCAACAACGTTTAATGCAACATAAATCAAGAGAGAAGAACTATGTTCAAGACTCAGAGGGCTTCAATCAATCAATTCCCGTGACATATATCGGGGATGTGAGAGTAGATCAGATATTAGAGGAAAGTCTACAATATATCGAGTCACATGAGGCAATGAATTCTAATGGTCACGTGACGTGGGTGGGTGAGGAAATGGGACAGGAAGTTCATATGACGTCACAGAGTGACGTCAGTCAATCAGCTGATCGCTACACCGGTACGTTATCGTATCTCTCTCTTTTTTGTCTCTGTCTCTGTATCTGTTTCTGTCTGTCTCTCTGCTCTCTGTCTGTCTGTCTGCTTGTCTGTCTGCCTGTCTGTCTGCCTGTCTGCCTGTCTGTCTGCCTGTCTGTCTGTATGTCTGTCCGTGTGTTTGTCTCTATCTCTATCTCTGTCTCTGTCTCTTTCTCTGTATCTCTCTCTCTCT
>JAQFZF010000083.1:0-24021 GCA_034695365.1 Enchytraeus norvegicus
CCGGAGTGCAGTCATGTAGCCATTAGAGCACGGATTATTACTATTGCTTGAGCCTTCTAGTGTATATATTAGTACTTCTATGACACCTTTAAATAACATTATAAATACTAGCCTATTTATCGGACGTTTAACATAATGTAGGCTAAACTTTGATCGCATAATTATTACAATATTTAGTTATAAATGTAACATTAACAGCAGCCTAGTTCTAATTATATCACTTAATTTTGTTAAATGATTTTACTTTTTCTTTTTCTTTTGTTCACTGTCAATTTGTCACTAAGAATTGCTGTTTGTAAATGTTTTATTGTAACAGCATGCATGCCTGTATATTGTAAACAGTACTTCTCTGTGGCTCATTGTTAGCGCTTCGGCCAGTTTATGTCCAATTTAGCGCATAGAGTCCGGGTTTCGATTACAGGTTTAGTCAATCGGAGAATAACATCTCGGATATACAACGGGTCAACCAAGCCCACCATCAAATGTGGGTCGGTTAATGTTATGTAATTAGTATGAAGTATTATATATGAGTACTTCAGAAGATTGCCAGGTTAAAAACGGGTCTGGCGTATATATGATCGCAATGGATCTAAATGAGGCTAAGCACCAGGCCGTCTGATTAATGACTATTGTCACCTGTGTGCTGAAGGCGCTTAGAAACGGGATCAGCTCCGCAGTGGAGTCAGCATTGACCCGGTGGTACTGTGAATTTGACCTAAATAGATATAGCCTACTGTAAACAGTGATTCTCACTGGCTTGTATTATCCTATTTGGTGTCTAATAAAACTATTTAAAGAAAGGATCTACAAGATGCGGCACTTTTCAAGCAATGCGTTCGTTTTTATTGACTCTCTTTATTTTTTATCTAGGTTTATTCTTAGTTTCAGAATTTTCAAATGTGTTCTTGTGTTATCGAACATCTTCTAGTTGTATGTTCCGCTTAGGATGCTTCTGAAATCACTTACGTAGGAGGTAAACGTCGCTAAATTGTAATTGTATTTTCTATAATTCCTCATTAATGACATGGCTAAAACCCAAAACAGGTATAGATATTGCCTATCTTATCACCCCCTTCTATCTGTTGGATTCTCTATTTTACAGCGAACCTGCCGTTAAATTTGGCATTAACCTTTTATTTCTTTGTCTTCTTTTAGTTTAAATTTCAATGCCTTTGAATAACTCAATTTTCTTGTACATCCGCATTGCTGATCAATAATGATAAAGGAACTGCATCACTCGAGTAGACAAATGATATCATTCTATTGTTGCTAAAAAGAATGAGTCTGATTTCCCTAAGGCTGATGAATAAATTCCAACCTTAATCAGAGACGGTTTAGTATCTATTATGGTATGGTTGTACGTCTCTATGGCTCAATGGCTAGCGCGTCTGCCAGATTGTGTCGAATTTTGAGCATAAGGTCCGAGTTTCGAATCTTGGTCTAGTAAATCAGAGAGTAAATCTCAGATGTACAACGGGCCAACGAAGTCCACCATCCCTTGTGGGTCAGATAATTGGGAGCAATTAGTACGTAGTGGGTGACTACTTCGGAAGATTGCGAAGGTTACCACAGGTCTGGCGTAGACTCTATCTTATCCAATTATCCAATTGGATTGTATAGAGTGGGACTGGCGATCTCACATTCAGATAAATGACTATATCACCTGTGTGCTGCAATCGCTCAGGATCGGAATCAGCTGCGCGCCTAAGTTCGGTAATGAATATGACATACAACCTTTACCTTTAGTATATACCTTTAGGGATAACCCTTACCCATCCTGTTTGGGCGGGCTTGGGCTGTTTGACCAGAACGATAGTTCAAATGTTGTTGGAGACGTCCCTGATGTGGTCGTCAGATGATAAAACGGACGTTAAATTCGCACTGATTGATTAAGGATATGGTTAGGGTTAGGTGCGGGTTAGCATTTGGCTAGGGTTAGTTTAATTTGCTGAAACTTACTTGTACCTTCAACGTAAATTTGCCACCGGCCTAAATAGAAGCACTTCCCACTTATTGACTTGTTTAAACCTGAAATAAGGAAGTAATAGCCTCGATGTTCTTGCATAAATTAGCCCACGTATTAAATATTGTTTTCTGTTATTTGTCTTTTCTTATGTCGCAATCCTTCATCGGTGACGATGGTGGGACACAATGATAACCAGAACGAAATTGCACTGGTCCCTATCCTTTGTTGTCTGTACTAGTTGAGTTCCCCCAAGGCCGGTCCAATCTTTTAGGTTATCAATCCACGTTGTAGCTTTCTTATATTCGTATATTCTCACATATGTCAGAACGTACATACCAGATTCCTTTATTTCTACTTTTGTCTTAGTTGCTACTTTTGTCTTAGTTGCTACTTTTGTCTTAGTTGCTACTTTTGTCTTAGTTTCTACTTTTGTCTTAGTTGCTATTTTTGTCTTAGTTGCTGTTTTTGTCTTATTTGCTATTTTTGTCTTAGTTGCTATTTTTGTGTTCTATTGCTTACTTTACTTTTTGCCACTCCTTAATCAATCGCGTCTTTGCCTTTTAATTGCGCCTGAATGGCTGGTAATGCAGATACACGATTAGCCTTCCATCTGCCAGGCACGGATACGAAACCCGTACCCAAGGATGACGGGAATATTTTGTCGACTAACATGGGAATCGTTCCCACGCCACATCACTCGATTCCGAGGCAAACCAGTTAGCCGCTGCACCAATGCCGTCAGCAATTTCACAAATTTCACAAATTACACGGTGAAATTGTTTCAGTATTGCAAGAAATTATGTGAGAATGCATTTTATGCTTGAATCGAGACAAGTATTATAAAGATTCTATCTATTTCTAGACTCAAATTTATCCTATTTCTAGAATTTAAATGAAACTGCTTCCTGTCATACTTTAGCCTATGAGTACGAATGCGGAAGAAAGTAATAATTATCACTGTTATTTATTTATAGGCAATGGTTGAAAGCACTTTGGCCATTATATTGCGTATAAATTTATTATATGAAATACATTTGGGCGACAGGATTTGCTTCAGGCTATCTTTATATATTCTCTATATTAAATTTTGTTTATATAAAGGAATATTATGGTAATTCCCGTGTTGGGTCCCGCATATTTGAGACTAGTCCAACCGATAACTGCACGTGTTTCGTAAGAGCCTACTAAATGCAGATACTGAGGAAGGAAGGCAATAGAAAACCACCTCATGAACCTATATTTTCATTTTATGAGTGAAAAGGCAAAGCCTTTGTGACGAGACGGACTTAATGAGTTGGTCGATGGTATGCTCATTAAAGAGCGAGATAGTTTATTGTGTGTATGAATTTTTGCCTTGAACCTGCCACGTGGTAGAACACTGGATAGATAGATAGATAGATAGATATAGATAGATAGAAAGATAGATAGATATTAGGCTATAGTACAAGTGTAGATTTAGATGTTGGTATGCCTCGGTGGTTCACTTGCTAAATTTAAATGTCATAAAGTCTTGAACATGACGTCCGAGTTTCAAATCTTAGTGAAGCCAATCAGATTGTGAATTGTTAGTCTGACAGGGGGTGAGAATTGCCACGGGGATTGGGGGTTCAATATCCCAGATAAGATTTCACCTCCAAGTTCACAGCACATATTTGATCAGGGGGTATATTCTGACCTCACCAGTTCGATTTTAAAATTTCTGATTTTTCTGATGTCGTCATCAGATGATGAAACGTACATTAAATTAGCATTGATGTTTTACATCTGCCTATACTTCTCCTAAATTTGACAAATAGCAAGATCGAAGTAAGTAAAAAAAGCAGCTGTCTGCTTCTCTCGCAACATTAGTAATACGCGAATAATACGCGCATATGCGCACAGTGCGAGCAGCGCGAGTGAAATTTTGTTTTACCCCTGTTCATTTTTTACACTTCGTACACTGCAGTTTGATACAAATAACAGACGACAGATATTTGGAATATTGTGAATTTGGGATTCAGATGTTACAATGTTTTAAAATAACGCTTTTGATTTGATTAGTTTTTCTTTAATGTTGCTTTTTATATTTTCAGATTAACCACAATTACGCAGTGATCTATTAACGTACCTTGTATTCCTACATTATGGGTCTTTCAGATTTCATTTGAACAGATTGAAATATAGGCCAATATCTAGTTCTCATTAATTAGGTCTATGCCATGGCATGTAATTAGAGAAATCTAGGTCAAGGTCTAGAAAAACTAGCTCGAATTCTACAAAAATCTAGGTCAAGTCTTGATCATAGGATATTATACACTGCATCAATTTACTTCAGTTGTATTACTGATAGCCTAGATGTTAATATATTTTGTAATATGTGAATATAAGCTAGCTGATCAATTAATCAACTTCAGATCAATCAATCATCTGATTAGTCAATCCACTGAAGAAGTACAGCTGCACTGAGATTTGTGAAAAATAACTGTAGACAAGACGTAAACTTAGAGTCAAATCTAGAAGCATTAGCGATATCTTCAACATACAGTACAAGTACAGCAGGAAGTAATTTCTAAAGGAGCCATAGTCCGATTATAATTATTGCGTTGATAACTACAGCTGGTTATTTAGGCCTATTTTACTCCTAATTAATTAATAGATCAATAATAACTCGAGTAGCCTTAATTGGACTAAATACGTAAGTTAATTGAACCATTATTTTGCTTATCAACTCTTTGCCTCGTCAGCTATCATATCAATCAACCAATAAGAAACATTTATGTAGAGCACTCTATGTTTCAGCAGCGTTCACTAACAGTGAAGGTAAAAGGAGCTAGCCTGCCATAGGCCACAACCGATGTGGCAAGACCTCTGAGAGTAGAGCCTTTGACTTACATATTGATAAGTTAATAGTATGAAAAACGATAGGTTTGAGCGTCAATAACGTCAAGCTCAGAAGCATCAGGCTTCTTCAAGACGACTGAAGTTGTCGTAAGCTACACCCATCGTAACATCTTCACACTGTAGAATCTTTTGGTTCAACCCAAGGAGGTTATAATAAGTATAGATTCTTTGCTTCGAGAATCTTGAGATTCGTAGCAAGGATAGAACATCTTTGGTTCAACCACCAGTGTTAATAATTCCTGAATCGTCCCTATAGTGATCAGCTTCAGCCGAAGAACCAAACGATCACCATCAGCTAAAGACACCAACGATCAGTCAGCATCAGGAGAAGAAACGAAAGATGAACGGAAAAATAAAAAAGTCGTCATCAATCAAGATGGCGATCAGTAGGCTACGGCCTAGGAAGCAGGCTAGCTACGACCTTGGCCCTGCACTGGGAGAGAGCGAGATCAGGTTTATAGGAGACCCCACCGGAGTTCAACACAACATACACATAGGATATGATAGCAAGACAGGGACGTTTGTGGGACTGCCTGAATCCTGGAAGATCATGCTGGAAACATCGACCATCACGTAAGTTATGTAATCGCTTAATCAACCAATCAATCAATCAAGCAAACAAGCAATCAATCGATGGCTCGATTAATTAATCAATCAATAAACGATCAATCAATCAAGGTCGGAACTATCGTAGTTAATGCCTGAATCTTAATATAATAGCGGACGTCTTCAATCAAGATTTCACTTCAAAGTAGTAGGCCTATAGATTTAAATATAAATATAAATTTTGTACCGGTATGCCTATACATTTAAGATGTAAAAATGACATCCAAAAGGTGTTAAGGGTTTCAAAGAAGAATTATAAAACTATTTAATACTTAAACTAGAATTACTTAAGGCCATTGATATTACGCTTCCGATGAAAGATAGTTGACAATTTATACAGTGTTATTATGGGTTCACGTATCAACATCCGGTGAAAGATCTGTTGTTGTGGAAGCACAGGCCGTTCTTGTTTTTGGGACTTCTGTTTCTTTAACGAAAAATTTTTGTGCGTGTGCGCTCTCACAAAGTCTGAAAAAGTGCAAAAATGAAGCGAACCCCTAAAAATGGTGTTCGCTCAAAGCTAAATGTTGTTAATAAAGCTCGTCATTTTTGAGAGCGAAGCGAGCGAAGAAAAAATTGTACTCTTCATTACAAATTTTGGCTCCCACTTTAAATTTTCTACACCCACCACTGTTCTTCATTATCTTACCAGTATCAAAATACGAATTAACAAATAAAAAAATTACCAACAAGTTGAGGGGGGGGACGTGCCACAGTGCCCCAATGGTAGCGACGCTACCATTGGCTACTACTATTATCTATTAATTGACTGATAGATTGAGACACTTAATTGCTTGATTGATTGATTAACATCTTATTCTTTTATTTACAGAGAAACAGAACGAGCCCAGAATCCCGCAGCAGTTATTAACGCTCTTGAAACGTTCACAAAAGGTCATCAAAAGGTCAAATACCTCGAAACTTCTACGAACAATAATAAGCAACCCAGTAAATTCAAGAAATCTTCATCACTGAGCACCGCTTCCACGGGTAGTGGCAGTTCTGGCGACAGTTCCTTCTGCAGTGGGAATTCAAGCCTTGGACCAACTTCAGAGGCGGGCTTAAGGCCGATTGTGATTGGTGGAGATGATCAGACCAATGAGGGAAGATCTTCGGGGTCCTCGCTAAATGGGGGCTCGGCCCCAAATTCCGTAATTTCTCCAAAATCTGATGACGTAGTGGTAGTTCCGAAGCAGAAAAAATCGTCAACGTTGCCAGCAGCGTTGACGAAAGCACCATCATCGCCAAAACCGTCTTCATCTTCGCAAAAATCACCGTCCCATAAATCTTCTGTAAAGTCGCCTTCATCTCCGGTATAGTATTCTTTAATATTTCTGTAATGAACTTGCACTGTTTTTGATCTTTCTTTTCTTCTGTTTCTGCATTGGCAGTGTGTTCTAGTGGTGGTATAGAACTGATTGCAGTTGCACAGTCTGCTTGAGACGTCCCTGAAATCGCCTTCGGATGAGGAACCGGACGTCCAATCGTCATTGTAATGCATTGTATTGTATTGTATTGTAATGCGATTTTGAGCAGAAGGTCCAGATATTATTCCCGGTTGAGTCTATTCTATTCTCTCTCTCTCTCTCTCTCTCTCTCTCTCTCAGAGAGTAACATTTCGGATGTGCAAGGGATCCACGAATAACCCCTTTAGCCGTTTTTCGTGAGACTTTTAATTTGCGCAGCACTTTGTACAAATTGGGTGACTGTTACAGAAGGTAATGAACATAACCATAGGTCTGGTTTACGACTCTGCCGTATCTGAGAAGATTGGCGATCTCTTCGTCGGATTATGACATTACCACCCGTGTTCAACGATTCGTTCGGGATGAGCTCCAGAGTCAATACTACGAATACGCTCGCTTCTGAGTATGACAAAAACCGAAACAGAAATTACCCCATTTCCTTTCCTTCTCTGTCACGGACCTAATTTTTCCTCTGAAGTATCAGTCTTTTCATGCAGTTTCAAACACTTCTATTTTGCGGCTATTTGATCTTATAGTCAGCCTTTTAACGAATTTGAATCATACGCATCAATCCGGTTTAACAATTCGGTCATAAGGTAAAGTTCACATTACGTTCATGATCAAAATAAAATACTTTAACCCTAGAAGACCCAAGGGGATGGGGGAGGGGGGGGGGTTGGCTTCAGGATCCCACTAGTTGGTATTTTACTAATTACACGAAAACTACTAAGAATAAACTTATGGGATTTTTTTTACATTGTTTATTGCCCTCTTGACACACAGTAACAAGGGTAACTTTAAAAAAAATAGCATTTGAAACATGTACAATTTTTAAAAGAGACCAGCGGTCTCATAGTATTAGTGTGTACTGATAATTGCTACGCTGAAACAGAAAATGTAGGCCTAATATATGAAAATGATAAAATGCAGTAAACGGGTGTTATAGTCGGTAACTCTTTTATTTGTTTTCACTTGTGAAAGTTATTAACATACATTTAAGAATCTTTAAAAATTATTGCAAATGTTTCCTTTTGTGGTTTAGCATAAATAATAATATCTATAAGCCCTGAAATAGAATTTATACTAGTGGGCTCCAGGAGCCCCCCCCCCCTTGGGTCTGCATGTAGCCAAACGGGCTTGGGTCTTCTAGAGTTAATATTCTTTTCTAAGAATCAAATCTTTTGCAGTGGATCTGAGTGTGTTCAACGTCAAGGTCCAGAAGCACAAGGCTTCACTTCAAGACGGCTCAACACAATCGAGCAACACGGTCTCGAAGATTTGTTTAAAGCTTATTTCAGTTTATAAATTCAGTTGCAGTTTTCTATCGATTTATGCTTTAGTACTCAATGCATTCGCAAAAACGGGCTATTTCTCTCTCTAACGTGTATTAATTTCTGTATTATTTTTGCAGTTGGTCGCGTCCCTGATGTCATCATCATCTGATGAAACAGACGTTAAACCCATAATGTATTGTATTGTAAATAACTTGAAATAACAACACTATGTATAAATTATTCACTACTTTTAGCACTAGTGACTTGCTAACTGCACTCGAGTGGACCAGTTAATATTGTTTGCGCTGTTGGAGACTCCCCTCATTTCGTCGTCATACGATGAAACAGACGTTAAATCATATTGCATTGTCTTGTATTCTTTTAAACTAGAAATTAAAGGCGAACGAAGAGCAACAAAAGAAGGCAAAGGAAGACAAACTGACGGATAAACTGTCCAGCACGCATATAAACGGCGATACACCTCAGGTAGATCTAGTATTTTGTATATTTTTTATATTGATTTATTAGTAAAATAATCTCATAAATATAGGATATGTTCAGAAGTTTTCGTCTCCGTAGCTCAGATGGTTAGCCGTCGGCCAATTTGTGTCGACTGTTGCGCATAAGGTCCGGGTTTCGAGTTCCAGTCGAGCAATCAGAGAGTAAAATCAAAGATGTACAACGGGCCAACCAAGCCCACCATCCCTCTCCGGGGTCGATTAATTGGAAGCAATTAGTACGTAGTAGGTGACTTCTTCGGAAGATTACGAAGGTTACCAGAGGTCTGGCGTATATGATCCAATTATCAAATTGGATTATATAGAGTGAGGTTGGCGATCTCATCTTAAGATTAATGTCACCTGTGTGCTGAAATCGCTTGGGATCGGGATCAGCTCCGCGCCTACTTTCGGTAACGAATATGGCACACAACCTTTGCCTTACCTTTACCTTCACCGAACTTTTCATATTGATGTTTGAAATATAATTCAGCCAGACGCTGTGGCAGCGGCTGTCCATGGCGATCCAACGCTATGAAAGTGCCGCGTTACAACGCGGCACTTTCAGAATACTAGAGATTTATTTTAAATGCTTTTTAATATACATTTCTTTTTTAACGTAATCTTTTTAATCTTTTTCTTTAGCCCATGGTCGTATACCATCCTGGCCCCAGGGCATTAAAAATAAAAATTTAAAAAAAATAAAAAATAAACTTTATAAATATTGAATTTCCACAGGTGGATTCAGGCACAGAAGAGGCAAAAGAAGAAGTCAAGCCAGTCGAACGTTCTGCCACACTACGAAACAAAGAACCGAAGCAGAACAATGGAGAGGAGAAACAAATGACTGATCAGGAAATAAAAGCTCACATCGGTTAGTGATATATACTCAGTTCAACAATTTCTTCAGTTATAGGAATAGGCATATATATTAATGAAATTTCTCTCTTTCTTTATTTAGAACTCGGAATCAGGTAGCTAATCTAACTAAAATACAATACAATTAAATACGGGTTTAACGTCCGTTTCATCATCTGACGACGATATCAGGGACGTCTTAACAGCACTTGTAACACATCTAACACATGCATGGAAGCACACACATCATGCCCCTCACACGCAAAATTAATGTTCACAAAATAAAATAAAGAAAAGCCTAAACTAAACTAATCCATAAAATGGATGGCCGTATGCAAAAGTGTACCCACTAATCAAATTATTTTATTTTATTTGCAAATATTTTCAAAACCACAAACTGAAGGTATAAAATTTTTGTCCAGTATTGTAGAACACCATTAAATCTAGTAGATACCAACAAAATATGTTAAATATCACGAAAACAATTTGGAGATATTGTTGAAATAAACACCATTTTTTAAGCTATATTTCTGATGTTACTTGGTCCACTTTTGCATACGGCCATTCAAATTACATTTTTTGTTTATTAGCCTACACTATTTAAAGCATTGCTACACTTATCTAAGCATTTCTGAAAAGAACTTTTAAATTTAAAAAAAATTGTGTCGAAACTATGTATTCTTGATATACTAATATTGCTGTTATCTATCTAGGTTGCAATAATTATTTTTTAGTCTAGTTGTTGTTGCAAATACATAGACATTCACCTTTATACATGACATTGTAGGCCTATATTCCCGATGCCATAAACAAATTAATTTGTAGTCCTGCTATAAAATAATCTAATTACGTAGTTAAGTGTTCTTGTAATTAATGCCTCAAATTAATGAATCCTAAGTGAGGCGACCATACCACTAGATTAATGACAGTTGTCACCTGTATGCTGAAGGCGCTTAGAGATAGAATCAGCTTCGTATTGCTGGTGGCGATAGTCTAGTGGTTAGCGTGGCAATCATTTTATGCTCAAGCATAGGATGATTGAAGAGTTATGGGTTCAAACCCAGATCAGATTACATAAAAATTACAATGCCACCGGAACTGGTTATCAGTGTATCAGCACTTGTTGCATTAGTGCGCTCTTTACGGAACCGGTACGATTAACCAATGGGACGGCAGACTACAAAAAATACCCAAAACAGCAACTAAGAAAGGAAACCCTGTAAAACACGTGCGGTTGACATGTGTGAAAAAGGAAAAAATAATGGAATCGGTATTGACTTTTCGGTACCTTTCCTTTACCTTTTATGTTCTGTATTTGTGTTGCATAGATAAACTGATAACGAAGAGTGACCCTCTCAAGCGATATAACGTGAAGCATAATATCGGAACAGGGTAAAATTATTTATTATTTCTTCCTTTTTCAAAAACATAAAACAAACACTAAATTCATCCGGCTCGCTCTTGATTTGAAGCTATTTTAGCTATGGATTTGAAGAGTCCGGCTGCTGAAATTTAATTTAATTTAATATTTATTTTGTGTAAAATATTTGTATTTATATTAGGCCTAATACTGTTTAAAACATCTGTAGAAGCACAATCTCTCGCTTTCAGGATGCTATATTTAAGCTACGATTTTTTACATAATTTTCTTGTTAAATTTTTCTTTTAACCTATTTTGCACTTAGCATTCGACTTTCCGACTAATCACCGTAATCTAGTTTTTTGAAATGGTATATTATGTAATTTGCTATCTGCTTTTCGTTATTAAAAACAGTACACTCGTCTAAATATTTTGCTAATTACTTTTGCACGATTATGGGCAGGCGATCAATCAGTTTATATGACTATAGCACTATGGAATTCTTTGCCACAGGATCTTCTATCATGGGGGCCCAGATGTATTATAACCCATAGAAATACTAATATATACACTAGAACAATTATAAGTTGCGCTCTCATGGATACATAACATCACCAGCTCCGGATGTTGATGTGTAACTTAAAATATGTTTAAAATGAAATTTATAAATGACGTCATTTGTTTATTTAGACACTTTATTGCATTATTCTGTATGAATGTTATTATGTTTCTTGATTACATGACGTCATTTTATTCATACCTTAAAGCGTTACATTTCAACATCCGGAGTGCAGTCATGTAGCCATGTGAGCACGGATTATTACTATTGCTTGAGCCTTCTAGTGTATATATTAGTATTTCTATGTTACAACCTACCAGGGCAAGCTAAAAACCGATTTGTTTCCTCCTCAGATATGTATTATCAGGCTCTCTTGCCCTGGCTAATGGACTTGCACTGTTTCAGATCTCGCCTGTTCTTCGGTCTATGCATTAGCATGTGTATTCTTATGGTATGGAACTGCTTGTAGTTTATAGTGCTCTTGAGACGTCCCTGACATCTCCTAGGAGTCAGAAACCGAAGGTTAAATCCTTGTATTGTATTGCACTGTACTGTATTGAATTGTATTGTATTGTATTGCATTGTATTGTATACACACAGAGCTTCTGGAACGGTGGCGATGGCCAACGACAAGAAGACGGGAGGTTTTGTTGCCATCAAGAAGATGGAGATCGCCGTGCAGCCCAAGAAGGAGCTGATCATCACAGAGATCGAGGTTCTGAGGAGGTTCCGTCACCCAAACATCGTCAACTACATCGAGAGCTACCTCGTAGGCACAGAGCTCTGGGTGGTCATGGAGTTCCTTGATGGTGGACCGCTCACTGAGGTCGTTACTGAAACAGTGCTCAGGGAAAGTCAGGTAATAGCCGTATCAGAATTAATACTATATAATTAACCCTAGTCGTACCTTGTGATTTTTACACGTAAATAATACCTTGAGGGGTCATTTTTGACCCTCCCTTAGAAAATTATGTTAGGCTATATTCTTGGTAAATAAATAAAAATGTGAAACACAGCTAGATAGTGATATATAATGAAGCAACAAGAACATTTGAAATGATTATTTGTGATCAAGAACAAAATCTGGAACTTTTGAAGGGAGATACACAGAATATGCTGTAGAAACCAATCAGAGAGGCATTAACCTTTATGGACCGGTAAAATAGATAACCGACTTAACCGCCTAACAATAAAAACCTGGTTCCATAAGTGCTAGATATCATTATGGATGATTATTGTACTATAATGTGTCCTAAATTTTGCATAAATCGATAGCAATTATGTATTCTACACGGTAGTATATATTAATATTTTCAAAAAATCCCATGAATATTGCTCTTTGGCATGATCTCACAGCCAAGTATGCAGAGACAATGTAATAATTTTATACCGTATACAATCAGTAGGGACATAGCTTCAATTACCTGAAGAGATTTTATTATAACTGCGGCATGAATATTTCTAACCATCATATTGACGATAGGGGGTCAAAAATGACCGTTCAGGGTACGGCTAGGGTTAATAAAATATAAATTAGTTCATGTTGGCTCCTACAAACTTTAGAATAGGCTAACCCAAAGATGGTCGTCACGTGTTTCGTAAAAGCCGACTAACGCAGTCACTGAAGAAGGATAAGGAGACCCACTTCAGAAATCGAAATTATTTCCAATAAAATATGGCGTTCAAGATATACAGTTATGTGTCACGGATCTACCATTAGGCACTGAGAGAGAGAGAATTAAGGTAATACAAATGTATGACGCAATAATGACAATTAGTTATTATAACTACGTGTTATTATTATTCCTTTTTTAAATGCCCTCGATTGTAAATGACCCTGGGCTCAAAAATGATAAAATTGATATTTATTGCTTTAAAAATATGTATGGATAAAAGTCTATGAAAAAAAATCTCCGGACCTCTGGAATGCAAAATCTTTTAAATGAAAAAGAATTAATTAATATTAATTAATTAATTGACTGACTAAAATGCTTTGTTTCATCCCCACAGGTTGCTGGTATAACTTCTAAATGGTTTTTTCTGAACGCTCGTCAACGCCTTCGGGTGAGGAACCGGACGTTAAATCCTCACCTTCGGGTGAGGAACCGGACGTTAAATCCTCATTGATTGATTGATTTATCTCTACAGGTTGCTGGTATAACGTCTAAGTGCGCAGAGGCTCTAAAGTTCCTACACAGTCGTGAGATCATTCATAGAGACATTAAATCAGACAATATCCTACTCGGCATGAACGGGGAAGTCAAACTCATAGACTTCGGGTTCTGCGCTCAGGTGAGCTCAGAGAAAGGAAATCGTATGAGCATGGTGGGAACACCTTACTGGATGGCTCCTGAGATTGTTGGAAGGTTGGTGCATGTATTTTACATGTATATAGTAATAGTTGTAGCAGTTGTTTTCCGTTGCTGAGTAAGGCAACGGGAAACTATCTCAGAAGTCAGATCTGACATGATCAGTTAGATATTTTATTTAGTTAGTATTCATGGTTATACACATTTATCGTTTAGGTGCCTACGCAATATGCAGTACGGTTCGGTATATATAAAAACAGTGTTCTTAGTATATGATGGACAAAGTAACCACAGGCCTTGCAGAACTAACGTGACACTTTACATGCATTGATTAGTTAAACTTTAGGCTTTAATTTTACTGTAAATAAAATAGTGGGCAATTTTCAAAATCATATAAAAACATCATTTACAAATTAAATTTAAATTACGTTTTGTGGTATTAAAACATTACATTAAATTAACAGAAAATGTTATACCCTAGATATCGTCTTCAGATTATGAAACGGATGTTAAACCCATACTGATTGATTGATTGATTATACCAACGTAATAAATAAATAAATTCTATATAAGTCTATTTATTTATAAATAAATAGACTTATATAGAATTTAGTTATTTAGCCTATTTATTCATAAGCAAATAGACCAATATAGAATTTATAAAGATAGAAATTAATAAATATAGAAATATAGAAAGATAGAAATAAATTTCATAGTTCTTTATTTTGCCTTTCTATTTGTTGTTCCAGGAAGAGTTACGACTACAAGGTAGATATATGGAGCCTGGGTATCCTCATGATAGAGATGATCGATGGGGAACCCCCCTATCTCAATGAGACCCCCCTCAGAGCCCTCTACCTCATCGCAGCAAACGGCAAGCCCACCGTCAAGCAGCCAGAGAAGATCTCTGAGGAGCTGACCACCTTTCTTGACCTCTGTCTGGAGGTGGAAGTGGAAAAAAGGGCTACAGCTGCCGAGTTGCTCCAACATTCCTTCCTGAGGAAAGCTGAGGATCTGTCGAGTCTCAAGGAGAATATATTGGCCGTTAGGGAACAGAATCAATAGTGGGTGGGTTGGGGTTGAAAGACAGTGTGCCATAACGTGGTGATTAGTTGGGTCTCTGAGGCCTCTACTTATTTCATTGAGCCTCAAGGAGAATATAATGGCCGTACGGGAACAGAATCAATAATCTGTGGGTTGGGGTTTACAGACAGTGTGTCATAAGAAGATGATTAGCCGGGACTCCGAGACCTCTACTAATGGTCTCCGTATATAATAGGGCAGGGGAATGTTTTAATCTCACAGTAGACTGTGATAGTACTACGAATCCTTGCGGGAACAGAATCTATTTAAAACAATACTAACGCATTTAGAGTCAGTTTCTGGGTCGGAAGACAACATCAGTGACGGTCACCAGGCGCGGATTTAGGGGGGGGGCGGGGGGAATGGCCCTCTCTCGAGCCGAGGGGACCAAGGAAAAAAATGAATGTAAAAAATAGAATTTTTTTTGTGAAAATGGTTCATTAAATCCGCATAGTATGCCGTTTTGGCCCCCCCGGCCCCCTCGATTTTGCCTGGCCCCTCATTTTTTTGCTTGGCCCCTCCATGAAAAATAAATGTAGTTGGCCCCCCTCAAAAAATCCTAGATCCGCAACTGACGGTCACTGACGGATGAGGCATGGAATTCGCTTCACGGACCCAATACGGGTAGGTAAGCTTGAGTGTGTTTAACGTCAAGGTTCAGAAGCATAAAGCTAATCTTCCAGACGGCTCAACACAATCGAGCACTACCATTACAAAGTTTGGGGTAACGATTATTACAGCTTCACTCCACAAAGTACCCGTGAAGTCTATTATAGAGCACCGAGTAAAGATTCAACACGGGTACAAAAGTAGCCTATATAGTTATAATGTAAATAGATAAAATACCATTATTAAATAGATATTAATGTGTTGTTATAATTCATGCTAGCTACTGTTGCAGAACTATAAATATTATTATATGCCACAATGCAAAAGCACTATAATTTGGTCTATAACATGATAATAAATATCGTAAACGGCGTCCACATTTGAGGGCGATGTCAGCGACTACTTTTTGCCACTGTAATTAGACAATATACATTATATATGTATGTTCCAAACTTAAATATAGAGTTTCCGCAATCATTCATTCAGTTGTGTGCAATAAAATACTAAGAAATCTGGTATAAAAGTTTAAGATGGATTGTGTACATAATTGTTTTGTTTAACATATTTCGTATAATGTGTTTTGCGCTGTCTATTTAAAAACAGTATGTTGAAACATTTTTATACGTGTAATAAATTATATATTTATGTTATTGTGTATTTATTTGTAGCCTGTGTAAATATTGTACGGGATCCATATGAGTTGGGCCTACTAATGATTGGACTTCTCATATCTTACATATTTCTGCTAAATTAGTTAATTATGTTTTAGATAATAGGCTATAAAAAGCCTATAATGCGTCCATTTAAAGTCAAAGTTTAATTGTATGAATGTCTGATTTACAAGGTAGCATCTTTTATGATACTAAAAACAATTTTGATTAGAAAAGCGATTTCCATATAGGACACCACAATTTATCTTTACTCTGTTAAAATATATGGAAATTGTAAGCTAGCACCTTTGCATTTTTAGTTCGTCTTTATACTAAGTTAGTCTTTATACTATTCCTACAGACGGAATATCATTTCGCTCAGTGATGAACACACAATCGACAAATCAAACAGGGTTATCTACCCAAAATTTAATATTAACTCTATCACAATTTTATGTGTAGTCCATTGACACTAGAAAACTAGAGTATTTTTGGTAATTTGCCAATTTCATCTGCCATTAGTCGCCTACAGTGAAGAGGCGTGCAAGCAGTTTCAGTTATTGTAGGCCTATAGGCCTACTCAAGTTTTCCAGATTCGCCCAACAGGAGTTCAGTACTTACAATCATAAAAATACACTTCAACTTCGAAGTGTTTAAATCTTATATGAACATAAGGCTATTTAATGCAGCCTTCTAGGCCTACATTTGAGAGGTCTATGTAAATATTTGTTTTCCAAGGCCTTGGATAGAGTACGGTTAAGAAAACAAGTTTTTATTGCTTGCAAAGTTTATATAGGTGTACTATTACCTACTTCATGAGGATTTGCCATCTCCAGGACTCTAAGGACTCTTAAAATCTTTCCTGTTTTCTCTTCTCACTCTGTTGGGCGCGTCCTCAATGCTCGACGGAGGATTGATAGCTGGTTAGGCGGATAGACGAGGTTTCCTGCGGTTGTGTACCACAAGGGACGTGATGACCGTCAGATAGATATTACCTACTTCTTTTCAAGCTGTATAGCTAACGTTTAACGTCTGTTTCGATATCGAAGAATGCCGTCAGAGACGGACCCGGCTGGGACTCGAACCCATGACATTTATTCTGCTCATCGAGCAAGACTGTTACCGACTACGCGATTAAACCGAAATTTTTGTAGTGATAGTGATTTTAAGTTATTTTTATAGCCAACTGTTGAATTTATTGATATTTCTATGATCTTGTTTAAACTAACTTTGGTGGCCTACTGATGAGATCATTAATGTTTAGTGTTTACTGTATAGTGTATATTCGATGCTCAATATTTTTATATCTGGCCTGCTGCATTGTTTGTAATTTATTATTTATTTGCATCAAATACTATTATTATCATATTATACTGTTTTGATGTTAAAAATGGCAGTGATAGGGCTAGAATTGTCGTTAACTGAATTGGAACGAAAACGAAAATTATTTCGTCGTTGTGAACGAGAACTGAAACGATAAGTATTGATTTTCCCCAAACTATTTTCGATTTTGGCATAATTAATTTTGCAGCGCTCCTGATATCATCTTGGGATGAGAAAAAAAAGTAAACTTTTATTATTATCAACCTGCCCAGGCATGTTGGCTCCGGGAGATAGGGAATAGAATTACCGATATCCGCAAGTGTTATGTAGGAGCGCGTCCTAACCCAGGTGCTGAGGAAAGCAAAGAGAAACCACATTAGTAGCCAGTTCTTTTCCAGAAGAAGGATACCTTTGAGATGCAGTACAGGCTTATTCGTTTGATTGGATACACTTATCGATCTTATAAATTTTCTCATTCTCTTATGATCCTGATTGGAGACTGCAAATATGAATCAATCAGCAAAATCAATATCGGGACCTAGCCAGTGGGTATGAGGTGATAAGGTTGTCCATGGAGACTACGGAGCCGACGAGCCTTTATAGTTATTTTCATTAGTGGCATCGAAAGATTGATAAGTAGATTGCGCTGCATATCCGGGATCAGCGAGAGACCGGTTAGGACTATAAATTGATTCAAATAAGATTTCTTTCATTAAACAATAAAGGACACCACTCAGAATGCGTGGACTCCGACCACCGCCCTAACGAGAGGGCGGGGGAACGATCCTCGATGACGCCGAGACAGCCCAAAGGCGCTCTCAGCGTCTGCCTCACGCTCTGGAGTCCACGCTACGAGTCATCATCGTGGGGTCTCATCCCGGAGTCAGTTTTACCCGACGTCCTGGCGATACATACTATAGAAATGATCCCTAAAAGTATGATCTTAGTTTAATTTAGTTTCGAGAGATTCTTATTGTTATGTAATTTACAATAACGTGGTGTTAAATTATATTTATTTCAATTTTCTTCAATGTTACAAAGTATACACTAAGAATATTCTCGACATTATTTATGATGTAAATTCTATCACACAATATCACAAAAATTTAATTGAATACAATAATTAGCAATTTCACTGAATATTTGTTGCAGAAACAAAGGTAAAGAGTTTTATTTTACTAAATAATGCAGCAGCAGTACAGTAGTGCTCCCTCTGCTGGTTGCGATTGAAATTCATCCTTTCCTGTCACCAGATGGAATCACAAAAGTAGTTATAGAAATTAGTGGTTTCACAAAACAATACTGAATCGGGAAGCATCAGATGCTTGTTTAAGACCCAATTGATTATTTACTCTTACAAAAATAAGTAATGAAATTTCTATGAATTTATTGCAATAACTTATTGTGATAACTTACTCAACTACAATACATTGTACACTTAACGGTTGTAAAGATCATTATTAGGAATATGACAATTTGTTACATCTGTTCTTAACTAAGGAAAACTAACTTTATTAAATTGTGGAGTTGCATCGTTTGGATAGCATTTTGATTTTACTCATAGCATTGGCACCAGCTCTATATTGCTCAATTTAGTCATGGACGACGATTGTGTTTTAATAATATTGTTGACCTATTTTTCTCAAGAGATCAAAAGCTGTTTTCAAGTGGATCAAAACAATAGGGTTCATAAAGTAGGTTAAGAGTTAAAATGTAAACACTGCCTAATTTTACTCATACAGGATGATATCTAGCACTGTTAGCTATATGTGAACGAATAGTTAGGTAGCCGAGTCAGTTATCCATTATACCGGTCCAGATTTTTTGTGGAAAATTTATTGTCTGATCGGCTAGTTTGAGATTTTAATTTTGACGTCATGTTTAGGAATGGGCAGTTCTTGAAAAAAATTCTGGCATTTAAAACATTTAAATCTGTATTTGAAATGCTATTCAAGAGGTCATGAGTCCAATTACCGATCCAGTGGTTATGTGAGATTTACTCTTTGTTGAACTTTACCTGGTTTGCACTAGAGACGTTGCCACTGAGCAAAGGCTACTTTATATGAAAGAAGCTATTTTAATTTGCCGTTACTTGCTAACTTGATAAGTCAGATTTTCTATACTTTTTTTATTAGATACATAATAAATTATGATATATTAGTCCTAAGGTCAATTAATAGTTGTGTATTTTCTTTTGCTGACCGTGAAAATATAAATATGTTTTGTAGCAAAGATCCCTGTAGAGCTTATGGATGATAATTTAAGATAAATTAACAAGACATTGCAGACAAGAGAAATTTCGGAAGAAGTCATACTGATGTTGCCGTTAGGCCTCGCAACATTGACATTAAATTTAGTTTGGCTTCAAAGCGTTATTTGTAGAAACAGATCAACTGTTTTACATAAGGCTTAGACAAAGGAATAACCATGAGGTGGTTAACAGCGGTGTCGACAGATGCTGCCGCAGTTCGTAGGATCAACGTCTTGACGAATATTCTAAACAGCGGGAGTCGAAGATCTGGAATTAGATATATCTCTACTGATGGTAAGTTTGAGTTGGATTGAGCCATGTTGAGTAGTGGTTATATGGCTAGACTTAGGATCAATTGGTGTCTCGTTTGAATCTCTAGCCCGTCCACCACCGATGTTTCTTGTAGTACAGGTCATTATTTGACATCATCCATGGATGAGGAAAAGACTAAGCCTTTACTATTTATTAATTTTTTGGTTAGCCTGTAACGTCAATCATGTTTGTTTCAACTAAATACTATGTTAGGATCAGGTGGGATTTATGTTGGGTTAGTCTCCAACCGTAAACCATACCCTAACCCTAACTAGATTTGCAATATTTGTGTAAATATGTTAATAAAAATGTATTAGATTTGAGAGATATCTGATCTAAAGACTAATTAGGGACCGCTGGTACCAGGATTGCAAAATTTTTTATATCTAGGCCTAAGTACTTGTACGTCATTTTATTTAATTTTATCAAGTCTTTTCGCGATATCTATAATAATGTTATTATTATTATTAAGTTGGCAATCGAATTCGATGCTGATCTCGGCTTTAGCTAAAGTTGAACCCTTTGGTTTTAATATCTTTGCCTGGAATGACTTTCGAGCTGATCAATGTAGCATAAGCATGGTATATATTTACTGGCAATTTCATCACTGGTTACTGCAACTTGCACAATGCACATGGTGAAAATATTAGCTAAAATATTATTGTTCATTGTTTGCACAAAATTGATTGATTGATTGATTGACTAAATTACACATTGATTGATTTATTGCAGGCAGCTCCAAAGTTGTTACGATTGGTGATGTCAGTTTGCCGCTGAAAACTCCGAAAAATCCAGAACTTGTGCCAATCCTGTACAGTAAGTACCGTATATAATATATTCTTCAATGTTGACCTTTTTAATAAGATAGGTAATGGTTAAATTAAGGCGGAACACCATTCTAGGGCCCAGTAAAATTAGCCATCAGCTTTCTGGGGCCCTACCTTCAGCATCCTGGGATTCTACCGAAGTGATAGGACCCTTGCACATTTAACGGTTCAAGGGCCCCTTGATTTCTAATTAACCACTGAATACAGGGTACATAAAATTGATTAGTATGTAGTAGCTAGGTGACTGCTTCAGAAGATTGCAAGGGTCAACAGTAACATGGGTCTGGCACATGAGCGTAGTGGATCGTAATGGATATTAACTTAGATATTAATACTATATTATCAATATTAATACTATATTATATTATCAAATAATACTTCTACGCTACCATAGACTTTGTGGCCTATGGACACTATCTGCCAGCCTTCCACTGTGTTAGCATACAAATGCACCATGGCACTTCTGGATTGATTAATTGATTGATAAATTTTAATTTTTTGTAATGTTATATAAATATGTCTATATTTTCAGAACCTGAGAACATTGGACAGGCCCTTTTAAAGCATCTGAGATGGATGATGCAAAAGGTAATATAAAATCAATATTAATATTTATCAATATAAACTTTATTCCTGCCCGAATGGATGGCATTCGGGCAGGAATAAAGGTTGGAGATAAGTTGGTAAGAGACGTTCGTTTTGAGTAGCAGAAGTTTATGGTATGAAAATTAATAAAAATAAAACCAAGACAATGAGAGTATCTAGAAACAGAAGAAAAACTGTTGATATTCATGAGTATAGAAGGGCAGAAGGTAGAACAGGTAAAGAAGTTTAAATACCTAGGTGCATGGATTACTGAAGATGGAATATGTGAGGTAGATATAAGAACAAGAATAGCCATAGCCAAAGATGCTTTTACTAAAAGAAAGGATTTTTACTCTTGAGGAGAATAAAGTTAATAACGAAGAAGAGAATCACACAGACAGTGATTTGGTCAGTGCTGTTGTATGGAGCTGAGACGTGGTCGTTGCGTAAGGAGGATGTGCGGAGACGGAAGCTTTTGAAATGTGGATATGGAGAAGAATAGAAAAAATATCTTATACAGAACACAACAAATGAAGAGGTACTAAATAGTGTCAGTGAAACTAGAGTGTTAATTAAAATAATATTGAAAAGAAAGAAGAATAGGATTGGTCATGTCTTACGTGGTGAAGGCATGATGAAGGAGATTATAAAGGAAAGTCTAATGGAAGAAAAGAACGAGGGCGAAGCCGTATAGGAATGTTATATGATCTCAAAGAAGGTATAATGTCATGAAACGAAAAGCTAGCGATAGAGATTTATGGAGGAATTGCACTCCCAGTACCTGCCACTTGGCAGAGCACTAGATAGATTGATAGAATAGAAGATCATTTATATATCAAACTCTTAACAAAGTCTCAGGAGGGCTTTGGACAGTGAAGTAGCCTTGCCTGCAATATGCCACAACCAATGTGGCATGAGCTCTGCCTGTCTGAAATTTGAGAGACCACAGCGGTCAAGTACGCAGAACTCATGACACAGACCACTTTGCCTTCACTGCATCATTCCTCTGCATGCGGCTTAGTTGCCTCGTTCAACATGTGTAGTTTTCGCTTGCTCTAAATACAAGTGAAAACTACACGTGTTGAACGAGGCGACTAAGTATTCCCTATTCAGTAGCATTTTGAATAACGAACAACACGTATTGAATCAATTATTACCACATGTTAAAGTTGGCCTACAATCTTATAACCTGCACAAGAGATCCCATAATAGTACGCTTCCCCTGTGCACTGGTCTCACAGCTAAAAACTTCATTAACAGAATGCTCTTTGGATATTAATTGATATTAGGAAGTCCTACCTTAGATCTTATCCTCAATTATAGATCAACTTAAACTCAATGCTAACTGACTATTATGGACTGATGTATGTATTTTGTTTGTATTGTTTTTTACTATGTATGTATTCTAGTTTATGATATCATTGTGTGTATGTCGTAATGATCTGTTAATAAAATACTACTACTACTACTACTACTAAATTCTTAAGTTTCCCGAAATCAACACAGGAATTATTTCGCACTATTCATTGTAGATTTCAACTTGTTAAATTTAATAAACTTAGGATAAACCTATGATTAAACCGACACCTGGTTTTTATAATATACAAAGGCAAAGCATTTGTAAGGGTATTGATTTGTTGGGTGATTGATCAGCGGTGTGTCTCATTAATGATCTGGAATGCACTGTGCATGAATTTGTGCCTTGGACCTGCCATTTGGCAGTACACTGGATTGATGTATATTTATTAATAAACTTAGGCTGCATTTTATAATTTAATTGACTGATAGAGTATTGACCTTTAGACATGAAGTTTGTATTATCCTTTATTTATATTTTGACTGATCAGTAAGCTTATGTTGATTGGTTGATTATTTATTAAATTGATTGGGTTGATTGATTGATGGATTGATTGTAGGATTTACTGGGACAGGACATCTTCCTCATTGGACCCCCAGGACCTCTCAGAAGATCTGTAGCCATGACCTTTCTTGTATGTCATCTCTTTTGCCATTTTAATGTAGGCCTAGTAAAAATATATTTTATAAAATTAATATTTTATTTAAACTCATACTATTTGGGTATTTTTATTTATTTTTAATTTATTTAAAAAAAAAAAAATTTTGGGTTTTATAAAAGCGCTTCAACTAAGAACGAATTGAATCGTTTCTCAGCTGCTCGAGATCTACTGGGTTAAAAGAGCCACGAAGTATTTATTTGAGTATTATAATACAAGCTTGAATTCTTTATTAAATGGACCTTGGTGAGAACTTAATCCACAAACTCTTGCTTAAAGAGCCGTTTATTCTATTGACTGGGCTATTCAAATGACGCAAACACAATTATTGCACAATTTTAAAACTTAAAACATAATATTTATAATGTTTAGTAAATTACCGTACATAAATATTCTATACAATATTTCTGTGCTTAAATGTATGGATTATATAGCACACAGATAACTAAGCTCTATCAGTCAATCAATGAGGATTTAACGTCCGGTTCCTCACCCGAAGGCGATGTCAGGGACATCCCAAGCGGGGTGTGCAACTACAGACAGCATCCAACCACCAGAACACTCTTGCAAATGCACAAGCCGAAAGAGAAA